>OU015501.1:74677361-74687361 GCA_907164885.2 Dolomedes plantarius
TAAAAATAACATTTTTAAACACGCCAATATATTAAGAAATATATTGACAGTCCTAAGCCCGTAAAGTGTGAAGGGAAATATTTTTTCACAAATTCTGTTTAACGGCGATCTCTATACTTAAGGACTATTTTTCCCGGTCCTTTGAAAGACGTTAAACAGAGAGCCAACTGTATTACATATACATACATACATATTACATATACACACACACATTTTATATATATATATATATATATATATATATATATATATATATATAAATAAGCTGTTAATATTTGTCCAACATTACGCATACCACAAAAGAGAAATAAAATTTGGGGAGTACTAAAAGAGAAAGGACATGAAAATTTTTTGGAATAGGATTTGGAATAGAAAAATTTCTATTCCAAATTTTTCCAAATTTGGAATAGAATTTGGAAAATTTTTTTGGACTAAACGTAATAGTCAAACGATTACGTTTAGTCCAAAATTTAATCTAAAAAGAAAGAATAACCAAAAGTAAAGCGCTACTATAAAATATTGAACAGTAGGGTGGTAAGAGTGTCGGAAGGGAAAATTCATGCTTAGTCAAATTTGTCTTCGAGCGTTTTGCCATTAAAAATAAAAATTCCTAGGACACATATTTAAAAAAACAAAGCCAGAAATAAAATTAGCATATATTCTAAACGATTTAAATACGGCTGATGTTAGACCTCACGAAGATCTAGGGCCTAGTTCAACACAATGTCTTCAACTGTTTTTCTAATTTGTTTACTTTTAACTTTGGCAACATAACTCGTATGCAATATGCCTAAGGTACCTCAATTTTGGCCTCGACATCTAAGAGCCGAGAGAGACTTCTACAACTATACAACTTCTTTGAATATTTTTCTGATATACATGTATAAGGTGGCCGTCATCTCCATTGATATGGAGATCTCAGAGAAGTTCTAACACATACAGAATAATATTCCTCTATACGAATCGAACTACAGGTGAGAGCTCCACCCGACAAGATATTACATGCCTTAACTTTACATACCCTAACACTAGGCTGCTTTCACCTTAAATTGATTTAAAATACAGTAAAATTTTAATATGAAACACCTTGCAGTAATTCAGGCATCGACATGACAACTTTAGTTCAAACAATACTAACCCGCTATAATTTCAAAGATAGGACAGGATAATACTTTAAAGGGTACTTCACATTAGTCTACAGCAGAGGTCCCCAAACTTGTTTGTCCCGTAAACCCCCTGCCGATTTTTTCTGGTTTGGGTAGACCCCCTGCTATCCTAATACTGATTTTTTACAAATTCATCAACTTTAAAAGTGTTTTTGAAGCTGACACACAGCTACTCACTTTGAGAGGGTTTACTGTAGGGTGAAAAGTTTTTTTAAAAAAAATCTTAAGTTTTATAGTTATACATTTATTAATTAAAACGACACAATGCAAATCTAGTAACATTTTTACATAGAATAAATACACAACAAAATCAATGCTTTTAATGGGAGGGATGAGCCTGATGCTTTGATAGCAAAATTTCAATATTTGGCTTCAATTTAGTCAGGTCTAACCTTAAATCTCCTTGGCGAGTGATTTCTAATGTTTCTTTTTTTTTTTTTTTAAATAAGGAGATTGACAACCGCGCTGAAACCCCTTTCCACGAGGTATGAAGATAGAAAAGCTATCAAAAACTTTCTCGCGATAGTCCATAATGCAGGATATGTAACAAGTATGTCTCTCTGAAGCCAGAATTGTTCATATCGCTCTCTAAACTGCACCGCAAGTTCTTCGTTGGTGATTATACCGATCAGTTCTTGTAACATGACATCCGTTTCTTCAATGTCGCCGTATGGATTGATAATCCAATATGGTATTTCCATAGTCAATACATCTTCAAACCTAATTTCAAAGTCTGTGTGAAGGACATTTAAATGTTGAACGTAGGCTGAAAGGTCATCTTGGCAGTTTGTCTGTGCCAAATTGAGAAACTGGCAAGTTCAATATAACGCCACCTGCTGGCACTCGCTGCAACCGTTCCAGTCCATGATGGCGCAACACAAGTTACACGTACTGAGACCGAAAAGTGAATAGATTTCTTACACAATTTTATGAAATATGCATATAATTAGGAAATGTATCTATCTATTATAAGAAAGTACTTGTATTACGTAAATACTTCCATAGGTACTATCTGTAGTTAGGCAGATTATTACATTATTTTAGGCATTATATTAGGCAGATTATTACATTTATGTGAAGCCAAAATTTTGGTGACGGCCTGTCTAACTTGTGGACCCCCATTTACATCTCATGCACCCCCAATTTTCTTTTTCACTGGCATGGACCCCTTGCAGGTCTATATCGACCCCCAGAGGTCGATATAGACCACTTTGGGAATGACTGGTCTACAGATATAGTTAAATAAAAAATGAAGGAATTACAAACAAACAATTTCCAATACAAGCAGAAAGTCCACTGCAGGCAACAGGAACTCGTTTTATCTTTCTACATCATTTCCATTCGTATCAGATATGCAACTTTTACTCGGAATATTTTGTTCTAAATTTCGGAAAAAGCTGATTCACGCTAGTGAATCTTATTTTTGAAACGTCACTAAAACTGAACATGGGTGTTCGTATGTGAATTGAACAGACTAACCAGAATAAATTTTAAAAATGACTTCAAACTTCGCTAGGCTGTGTAGTATTTAATACCTTCACAAATTATGTTGAAAATCTGCCCTTAACAGCCTTCAAATCTTTAATGGAACTCAAAATTCGGCTTTTGAAGTGCATTGGATAAAAAAGATCTGATAGCTCTAGTTCTTATGAATGATAATACACAAGTTATTCACTGAGGAGCAAGGTTATTCCATTTAAATCATGATTTAAATTAGTTGATAAAAGAAAAAAAAAACGATATTTTTACCACATTTTGAGTAAAAAATCATTGCTGAAAATTAGCATTTGCATAATTCAAACTTTAGAGAAATATAATTATTAATTCAAAATCGTTTGACTACTAAATTCATTAATAACTTTCTTGAAAATATAAACGCTATTGTTAACACAACAAATCGTGTGCCCCCCCCCCCCCCCATTAAAACGAAGAGAAGACGCTTTAGAACACATGGGGAAATATTGAGAAAACTCAGAGCATGCATTTTTTAACCTGATTTTCAGTTTTGTTGACAAATAACAGTCCGCAATTAGACATAAGAATCAGTACAAATTGAGCTAAGTGGCCCCATCATGCCCGAGATTGACAAAATTATTTTAAATGGTAATCTCTGAAATAGTTCTTTGTTTGAAAAGACATAAGAGAAAAGAACATATGGTACATTTTACTCTTCGTAAATCCACTGCTTACGACTGTTGTATACTAATCCTATTGGATTAGCTCACCACAATGTTAACCAATGGAGAAAATTTGTCTAAGGATTTTTCTTTTTAAATCGTACCCCGTAATAGAGAAATAAATTTTACACATTGGGGCATTTTTCTTTTAAAAAAAATGCAAATATTTAAAAATTTAAATTATTCGGTAAAAAATCTGGTATAGTGTGTTTTAAACGCTCATATATTCCTATGGTGGACGAAATTTATAAAATGAATACTCTTGCAAGGTGCAGAAAAGTTCAGGCTATCTGAAAATACCATTTTTATTTGATTATCAGCATTTATGCATTTATGTAGCTGTAAATAGTAGACAAATTTTCTCCACAGGTAAACATTGAGGTGAACGAATCCAACAGGGTACAAAGCAACCTTAAGGTGGCACATCAGAATATGAATAAATAAAAATTAAAGTATAAAGCGAAGTTAGTAGGCAATTTTTTTTATAGGACATTAGTATTGATGTTTCTTGTCATGAAATAAGAGCCAATTTTTGAACATTTTAAAAAGAAATGTTTGTGAAAAACATGAGTACTGATTTTCAGATGCATAAATCGAAATTTAAAAAATGTGCAGTTAAAGTGTAATAAGGAGTTATAAGGAGAAAAAACGCCTTAGATTAACATGGGAACTAATATTTGAGAAATTAACTGATGCTTCACTTTAAGAGTAGCAGCGGATTGAGAAGACAATATCAGTGGCTCTTGATCAAAAGCAACGCTCTTTTCACAAATGCGGAAGGCACGTATCTTGAGGACATTAGACTATACGCACCACGAATTCTGACAGCTACTTTATTATGTAGGCGACCACAAGATGAACGAACATTACTCCCTATAAAGGGACAGCATATGAACATTCATACCTTAGTCAGGATTCGAACCGGGCCCGAGCAGTAGCAGTTCGTTCCGCTAACCACTAAACCTTGTGGGCGATTGAAAAGTAGAGCACTCGATCTCACATTTCTAATGTCGTCCATGTATGGAAAAAAACAAAATATTGAGAAAAGTCTCCAAAATAGAAACAAAATTATAATTTTTAACTCAGAGATACGTAAACGACGTCACCAGAGAATCCACACATTAGCTCACTCGCTTATGGGGCTTAGACATAGGCGTAACGTGCTTCTATTTTTTTTTTTTTGGGGGGGGGGGGGGGGGGGCATGAATTGAATTCAGTTAGAGCCCTCCTCAGCGCACTGACTGCCGAACGGTCCTTAAAATAAGAAATATGATTTTTTCAAAATTGAATAACAATAGAATTGATGTTTGAGTTGTATTCAAAAGTTATACAATGAGAAAAATAAATATAATATAAATAAAATGAGAAAAAAAATATAGCATCAAAATTTTGCTATGGATCATACCATTGATAAAAACTATTTTAAGGCTAAAGACCTAATCGGAATCTTCAGTTTCACAGTTTGAAAAAGCAGGGGAAAAACCAACTTTCTTGAAAGTTTTCTACGATTTCCTGATTTTAACTGAACTTCTATTCACTTTTTTTGTTTATTTCAAGTTAAGTTGGGGGGGGGGGGCGACGCTACGCCCATGGGCTAGGATGTTTATTTGGAGTGACTTTTAACCATAAACGTCAACCCCAGCAATAATTACATAGGGTTTTCTTATGGTCTGCTCTGCGGAACAAATATAAAGCGGAAAATATCTAAAAAAGAGCAAGAAAACCTCCAAGAGTAAATAGAAACATTTATAACCGATAGAACAAATAGATTAGCCTATAAAGAAACTCGGCAATGGTTAAAATAGGAATCATCGTATGAGAATATTTTGATAAAACAGCTATTGACCGTCCATAAGAACAGCTGAGGTTGGCACACCTTAGATTCCTCGTGGTAACGAGTACAAACTTTGTTCCTTGCAAAATATTAATAAAGTTATATAATAAATTACATTCCGGCTACCTGCACCAAGTGTATATGAAAGATAAATTTTGAGCCTTACACTTGGAGCCCATCGCTAACTTGCATCACAATGAAAAGACAAATACATGTATTCCGAAATCCAAAATACATTTGGCCCGAGGCAGTTTTGGATAAAAGATACTAAACGTATTCAGACACAAAAAAACTTGCTTCACAGTTTTCAGAAAAGGGAATATAAAGAAAGGGGGAAAAAAGCCAAGATTTCTCTCAAAGGTAGTTCTATTTCAAGCCATAGCAAAATCATTAGAAATGGTTTCGTTTTGTGAAGTACAAAAAAATCTAAATAAATGCTGGTGGCACACTCAGTCTAGAAAATTAAGGAGAAACGGTTTCGTGAACATTACTGGATAGTTCTTGACAGCTGCTCTTTCATATGGCAATGTGGAGAGACGTTTTTCGGATTTGTTGGCTCCAAAAACAGAAACAGAATTATGGACACAAAAGTATGCTTGTTTTCATTTACAAGAAACTTAGTCCAGTATCCAGAGCAAGTGAACATAAATTTTCTCCTTGGCAGGAGAGGGGGGGGGGGGTGTTCAATATTTAATTCCAGATTTTCATGCCGTTTGGTAGGTTTCCGTCAGGTAGGTCTAAGGTCGATTAATGACATGGTACGAAAGTTCAGATCATAGAATATCCGCTCTGATAACTAAAGATTGTACGTCCGATTAAGATCTTAGGTTTTTCTCATGTTTAATGAGGGGAACACTATGAAGAAGCAATGAAACAGATATGATTGTTACCAAGCGTCTAAAATGGCACAAACTTTAAATGTTAAGCAAACATTGCGAATTGTCATCTAACTTAATTATTCTTTTAAATACCAAAAGTGTGGGAATTTACTACGTCTGTTCACAAAGTGGGTTGGTTTGAGAACATTTATATTCACTTCTGCTAATCTGGCTGTTAAAAATAAAGTTGCAAAAGCTATAACTCACAAAAAGTGCGTGGTTGATTTACTTTAAAACAAAGCACGAGATGATTTGTACCTCAAAAATGCGTTTACAAAACCAACTTAATGATAGAAAAAATATGAAAAAGGTGAAGCACATAAGAATAGTGTAAGATGATGGAATAGTGATAGATGTAAACATTAATTTTTCATAAGTTAACGGATTTTTAAAAATATCTTAACTTACAATGCTAGCTTTTTCCCTAATTCATTACAATACATTGTTATAAGAGTGCAAAACAGACGGACTCCACTTAATTTTTAAGTCGATTCTGCACGGAACCATGCCAACTGCGGGACTCGAGCTTGCAAGGTCTCGTGCCGAAGATTACTATCCTTCGCCTTTCTTCCGGGTAGGTAACACTTATCGGGAAAATACTATCAGTTTCTGAAACCGCAGAGTATCTTTTAGCTTTCTGGCTAACTGACGTCTTTCTTTTCGATTAGTCTCACTAGACAAGTGGTTTTCTACAGATATCACAGCTGTTTAGCCCTGATCCATTTAGTTCTCGTCCAATTACGAAAGTAATTGTTTAAGCTTCCACTTTTACACATCGATGCGAGTTTTATAATCGATTGTCTGATACCGGATTTCACCAACAGTGTCAGATATCTAGATGACAGTTACGGTTATTCATATTTTATTTTAAGTTAATAATTTACTCAGAAAAGATGACTGTTTACAACGCTTATACAAAGATTTCAATAATATACAAGGCCTTTTTTAACTTCATTCAAGTAATTTCATCAACTCTCCCCCTACAAGCCAGTAATTTTCTACTGATAATCTGCAAAATCTTTTTCTATACAACGCAAAACAACGTCAGTCATGAAATATTAATTCTTTATATGATTAAATTCACGATGTTAACTGTGGTTCACGGAGGTTTTATCTGTAAATCCATGCAGGTGACAGCAATACATCACCACTAGTTAGCTAACCACTGACTCCTGAGTATAGACAGATATTAAAATCAAATGGGCAAATATTTTGGCAATGTTTTTATAAATTTTGAAATGATACATCAAATAAAAAAATTAAACAAAAACTAGGTAAGTAATTATTTATATTATCCTTTCACTTTCAGGAATTACGAAGACTGGAAGTACTTCATGAACGGGTTTTACTACTTCTCATATTCTGGTTCCACTTTATATGCAAACAGCGTTTGTAGCATTTCTGAATAACGCTGCATCCCCGTTCGTTTTTCTGTAGTAATTAATACACCTTTCTCTAGATAAGGTTTATTCTATCTTAATGAATGATGGTTAATGCGAGAGAGCCTATTTATTATGTAACAATTTCTCCAGGTTTAAATGGGCCATAACAATGAATAAGGATACATCTAGCATGAGGATTAAAAAAACTCAATGAGATTATATTGTACCTAATAATAGCTGTAAAGTACTACTAATTATCTGATCATGTTCGGTAGCGCTAAGCACGTTTATATCTTTCCCAACAAACAAGACAATTAGAACTTACATATTACATATACATATATATACACATATATACATATACATATACACACATATATATATATACAGTACCCACCGCTTATAGTGATCAGTGGTTATAAGAATCAACCGTTTATAAGAATCAATATCGCAAAAGAAAAACAAATTTATTATTTCCATGTTAAAATTTTCGCTTTAAAGAATCAATCCACGGGTTTTAAGAATCAGTATACACTCTTCGCTTTCCTTTCATTTTTCAAAAAAAGCCACTTAACCCCCCAAAATGCACGAAGTTCTTTATTTTTTTTTAAGGAAGACTTGTAATGCTTCAGTCACACACATCTGCCCAGCACAGTACACAGGGGGAAAAATGGAGTGATTTATGGGCAGCGCTCTCTGCACCGATCCTCTCCTGAGTCGGTTTTCAAGCAGATGATCAAAGATATTCGAGGGACCTTGGTGGGAGAGCCGTAACTATTCGACCCCCAAATGTGTCAACAAGTGTCAGGGGACTGCGTGTCTAGATGTGTGACTGCAGAATAAGATGGGATGGAATACAGTCGTAAAATGCATCCGTTTCTTTGTTAGACATAATATAATAGTTTCCCCTTAAACGCTTTAGCTAAACACTGTCCTATTAACCCAGGAGCATCTTTACCATTCCGGGTCCGATTTCACTTTTCTCAACTGACAAAGACAGGGATTCTTTTTTCCCACCTCCCACATCCTGGATACGGCTTCCTAGACCCTAAAACACAAATCTTCGGCGAAGTGTCCACTGTCACCTAGGCAAACGTGACATTAGTAGATTCAGCACGTTATCAAACGTGAAACGTAAGCTAGAAGGTGAATCTTCGTTTGAGACAATTGATATTGAAAGAGGTATAAACTAGGGATGCGACATCGATGTCGATGTTTTCAAAACATCGATGTTTTGATAAAAACATCGATGTTTTAAACATCGATTTATTGAAGCCGATGTTTTTTTAACATCGATGTTTTGTGCTCGATGTTTTACGTTGTCTCGATGTTTTTTTTTTTAATGAAAAGGTGCCGTAATAAAAAAAATTTACCACGTAGCATAATTTTCACACTCAGTAAATGTAAGTCTGAATTCTGAAAAGGACAAATACAAAAGGGGGAATGATTCCTTAGCAAACAGACAAATGGCAAATAACGACCAATGAACCAATCAGAGCGCTTGGAATGTTCCTGACACTCCAGAACCTGCCACGGGGTTTTATTTTACAAATAATGTATACACGAGTGCATCCATTTAAGTTTTTGTTTTGTTCTGGTTTTATATAAGTTGACGTTAATATTATTAGTAAGATGCCTCCCAAAAGTACCGTTTGGAAATATTTTTACAAAACCACTGACAAATTGGCGAAATGCAATATTTGCCTTAAGTTCCTCAAAATTTCTGGCAATACCACGAATTTATCTGGACATTTGAAGGCAAAACATGGCGGTATTTACAACAAGAATTTTGAGTCATCAATGTAGCCCAAAACAATCAAGTTTTTGTCATTTGTGCCTGCGCAATCAGAGAGTAAAATTAAATCACCCCCTCCCCCCACGACTAACGGAAGTAACATTAATGTTAGAGATTACTAAACCAGTTTTAAAAAATGGATGTTCTAAAACATCGATGTTTAAAAACATCGATGGTTTTTGGGCGATGTTTTATTAGCATCGATGTTTTAATATTGAATATCGATGTTTCAAAACATCGATGTTTTGTTATCGATGTCGCATCACTAGTATAAACAGCCTCCTGAAAACATCATTACGTCAAACTACCATAGAAAACTTTTTCTTGCACCCTTCCTGTAGTTGAAATGTTAAAACTGTTAAGCAGGTATATTGTAACAAATATTGGATTTTTTTTTCTCTTATTATAATGACGTGTATCTACTTATAGGTCTAGAAATTAAGTTGTATTTTTAAAATTATACAGAATAATTTTAATAAAAGTAATTAACGTAAATTAAAGAGTATTTTATGGAAAATTATCCCATATATGTATATATATAAGTGTATATGTACCTGTCCAAAAACCTAAATTTCGGCTATAAGAATCAACCGCTTATAAGAATCAAAAACAGTAATAACACACGTGATTCTTATAAGCGGAAATCACTATGTATTTTTTATATATATATATATATATATATATATATATATATATATATATATATATATATATATATATATATATATATACACACACACACACACACACACACACATATATATATAT
>OU015501.1:74694861-74744861 GCA_907164885.2 Dolomedes plantarius
CATAAATCGTGCGTTCTGGCTTAACTTCCAGCAAGAGTTCCACACAAGTAACTGAAAATGTGCTATACATTTCATTAGCAAAGAAATGACTTCAAAATTTAAACAATTTTGTTACTCCCGTTTCATTACAAACGTGTATCATACTTTTTAGAAATTCGAGCGCTATAATAAAACAATTACACATACAAAATTAGGATGGCTAATTTAAAAGCCGAACTCTAAATGTATTTCCCAACACGACGAGGTTCAAGTACTTGATTGTGGTATGAATCGATATCAGCTGGTCAGACAGAGGTTCGTTTAAAGGATTCCAGACATTTGCCATATTTATCTCAATATATGATTCTATAAGCGTAATAGATCTATTTGGTGTATACAGCCCTTAGAGCAAAATAATTCAGACATAAAATATAAATGCTGTATTTCCAAATATGTTACGAAGATTGTTACAGCAGTTTGGGACTTTAAAATTCAAACTATCAGTTACAGAGAATTTGGGTTTAAAAAAAAAAAAAAAAAAAAGCTGTTGGATGTGATCTCTGCAAACAGATCACCACAGAGGGTCTAATAAACATAACTCTAAAGTGAATTTTTTTTTTCTTTCTAAACATTTGGCAGTTCACCACGTTAAAGGAGGAATAGAACACTCATGCTTTACTGGCGTCACTGTAAAGCTACTATGATAAAATGTATTTCAGTGCGATCTAGTTAATATTAGCGATGACACATATTTTTCAAAGGGGATAAAAAATCAAAGTTAAAGAAAAAATTTAAACAATAAAATTTCCATTTTACAAACTTTTTGCATCCACTGATATACTTATCCATACCTGTCTCCCTTGTTACACAAAATTTATCAATTAAATGCATTATTTTACTTTAAAAGATCAGCTTTTGGATTATAAAAAGAAAAATTAGATTATGTAATATACAATCAAAAAGACTTTTACCCGTAACATACTTTCACTTATTTTCATTTAATTTTTAAATGTATGGAAATAACTTTTGTTCTTCCTTGCAGCTTATATCAGTCATGCGTCTTTCATACAAGTCTTTTTGATGTTCGGCTGGGCTTAATTTTTGCAGTGTTTTTGTACTGTTCGGTATTCGTATTACCTTAATATATCCCTATTTTCGTTAATTTGTGTTTGTGATTAGGTTAGTACTGTTACAACTCGTAACAAACCCTTTAGACGGGAGAACAAAGACAATTTTGTTTAATATTTGAGTATTTGTTAAGGAGGCAGAAAACGCAGACGTTATAATTCCTGTCGCTCAATCTACCAATTTAGCAAGTAAGATTGCGGTCATACCATTGACGGCCGCGAAGAAAACACGTATACAGGAAGAGGATTCAAGATATTTCCAACTCAAACTCTCCGTATACACAAACTGCAACAAAAATATTCAAAAGACAACTGGAATAGATGAGCTGGACTGCAAAATTGATAGGCGAAAGGTGCAGAATTTCTACATCCAAGAATAGAAAGTTCCTTCATCACACAATTACTATCTGTTTTGAAGGGAAAGAATATAAACTGAACTCTGGGGAAAAAGACCTCAACACAAATTTTCTATAAAATTGTCTGTAAACAAAAATTGTTGAAGAGAAGTTCCACCAGAAAGATACATTTCAAAGTGGATACAAATGATTTCGAGAAGAACACATCTAGTAAACATCAAGGAAACTTGAGTTGACAGTAACCTGATGACATTCGATAAATGGTGGTAGTCGAGAGATACAGGTGGAGTTAATCAAAATAAAACACTTCGCGCCGTCAGTGTTTTGTGAGTAAGCCGCCAGACGGGATTCTACCAAACGTAAATCACATATTAAGCTAATACGACCCGCTGAAATATTACTATGGAAAACACACTGATTTACAATGAATTTAATGCACTGATATGATGTAATGAAATTTTCACCGTATTTTTTTTATGGAAAGCAATTAAACTATTTAACAATGAATGATACAGCAAATTTTTCAAGCTATACCAGTTCATTTCCCATTATAGCAAAAAAATAAATTATAGTCGCCAAAACGAAACAAAACTCAATTACAAAAGAACTATCCAGAGCTTAAGATCGTTTCTTGTACTACAGGTGAATACTGGAAAGGGTCCTTCAAGAAAACAGGTGCGTTCAAAAGTAACCAAGGAACCATTACGGGCGATCCACCACTTAAAAAGAATGCTTCGAAGAACATTTAAACTCTTACTGAACTAAAAAATATCTAAAGTGCATATACATACACAAAATATTACACACGATTAATAGAAACATTTTTAGTGTGCCGAACGACAATCAGCTTATATCCACAAAAGTAGATTTTTTTTTCTTTTTTTAAATATTCACACTTCTGCTAAGAGACTAAAGGATATACACGTCTGTGCAACAATAAAATATACACGCGAGACCGAACTTTATCTCTAATGCATTTAGAATCACTTCATGATCTTTTGATGAAGTTTGAGCCAGTAGCAAAAGAGGCAAACGAGAGTAAGTAACTTAACGTCTTTTCAAGGTTCTTAACCACACGTGCAAGGCAAGTATGCTAATTTTTCTACATTTAGTATACGTTTATGATGGATTTAAGTTTCAAGGTCGCAACATTATTCTTTAGATTTCTTTCTATAAAAGCTTTAGAATAAAGAAAACAAAATATATTACACGTCGCTGAACGAAACTGAAAAGTAAACATTACTCTAAATTCATACCTCAAAACTCGGTATGCAGAGTCGTTACTTAAACCCTTTTCACCTCCAAATTTTGGGATTAGATTTAACCTCCTTTCCCCTAAATTTAAACCTCCAGATTTCGTGCACAGTATCAACCGCCGTGTTTTTGTCATTGTCAGTGATCAACAGCCGACTAAGACCTTACTTTAACCAGAGAACTATGCTGATTGTTCAAGTCATTTTAGGTGCACAAGCTCTTAACAGACCTGTACCCCTAACAGTTCAAAGCCTTTTTCAAACACAAACCTTGAGACTCAAATCTGCTAACGAAGGTAACCCTAGCCAGTTTGACATCATCCGGCACAAGTCTAAGGACGTGTACCGCACTATCTGGAATCTTTACCGACACGATATGTTTTAATAAATAATTATAAACAAAATGGAGCGGCAAACTACCGTTAAATGAACTATGAATGAACCTAACATTAATAAACGCGTGTAATTGTCCACTGTGTAAGAGTGTGAACAAGAAAGCAAATACATGACTTATGCCAGCAAGCTTCCATATTATTCAACATATATCAACTCGACTGCATAAAAAAATATTTAAAAAACTCGAAAAATTCACTTAGCATATTACGTACAAAGGTTTGAGACAATGGTTCTGAAATTGTGGCGAACGAACGCCTTGGGATCTGTAAGATCAAGTTGGCAGGCGATAACGTCTTTCCCAGAGCTTTCTACAGCTAGAGTATCCCTATACAGCTAGAGAAATCAGCTATTAAAATTCATAAAGACCCAAATGGCAAGAAGTCTAATAGTCGTAATTCTAAAAATGTCAGGCAGATCTTCGAAGTGGCTAACGCAGCAGTCAGAATTGCCCAAAGTAACCTCACTCAAGAACAGGAACTTCCTTAGAACTTTGCAAGGGTGGGTTGCTTGGAGTGATAGGGTTATCATTACGCTACTCGCGGGCTTAGGGATAGCATAAAATGATTCATTGTGAAATCCTTTCCCTCGCATTACCTTTATACCATACAGTATATTTTAAGTAATACACACACACACACACACACACATTATATATATATATATATATATATATATATATATATATATATATATATATATATATATATATATATATATATATATATATATATATATATATATATATATATATAAATTTTTACGCGCGAGAGAAACTAAACATTATTTTAAAGGACATTCAATACACGAATCTTAGAAATTCCCTGTTTAGTAAAATAGAACAAAATTTAAATCATTTTTCTTTCTTCCCCTATTATTACAAACAAATTTGTAGTTATTAACAAACATTAGGATAATAACTACAAGGCGCAAAGAGATCAGCTTAAAGACGAAGAAAAAGAAAGCAAATCTAAAATAACATGCACTTGAATCTGTTGGCCCATTACCAGGAAATAGTCTTCAGATGCCTTAAAAAGATTAACTCAGATTTGCCAAAAACTGCGAATCTAGATTCAAAGCAGAACTACGGAATTAAAAAGTTTAGGGGGACAGTAAAAATACTGAAATTTAAGAACTTTCCCCAAGTCCCTTAAAAACGCTGTACGATTTGGAAAACTATACCATATGGTACTTAACTTAAAAATAATCTGGTTCATGTACATGTTTTATCAGAGAACATCTTAAATTTTCATTGTAAATGCTATCATGCATGCACAAAATCTCTTGACTTCAATGCTCTTGTCATGCTTGATTATAAAGGTCATAGACTACATAAGAGTAGACTGTTATAATAAGATTTCTTGTATTTATTAACTTTCATACGCAACCAGAAATACTTCGAGGGAAAAATTAGAATTCATGTAAAATTCGAACACGGAGGAGAGAAATATGGAGGCTGTGTATTTTTATTACTTCAGCTCGTCAGTGTAAAGAAAAAAAAAATTGAGATTTTTTTTTTTTTTTTTTATCAGTTTTGAGTATTTATCGCAGTATTTGGTTATTCTGCAATTGATAATTTTTTAAACTGCTTTTTCAGTATTGTTTTATTTTTTTACAACCGATTATGTACCATATTTATGGACTAGTGGAAGGGAGTTAGCGTCATATTCAAATGAAAATAGCATATTATATAACAATCCCTTATCACGATTCAAGTGCATAACGGTTAAGTTAACACAACGGACGTCACGTGCTAAATTACATAACGAACAAGCAACATGACATATAGGGAAAAAAATAATCGCTTTCCCTGTGGAAAAGTTTTTTAGAGATTTTCTTGATAAGCTAATCAGTAAAAAAGATAAGACTAATGCATTTGTTAGAATTTTTCTACTAAAACGAGTATTTCTTGCACTGGAGTTGATAAGCAATACTGCTACGATAGTTATGTACAAAATGTAGAAATAAGACACGATAAAATGGTCTTTTTTTTCAAATTTGATCACATGACTATGTTAAATTTTATTTAATCATGGCAAGAAAAGGTATAATTTGCCCATTAAATCGTTTTCTCTGTAGTATCTACCAAAATACAAAATGTAATAAACCTGTTAAAAATGTAAACCTAACAAAAGAAAATATTTCACCTTTTTCCCCAGCTAGGGCTATCAAGAGTTAATACCAAATGCAAAAATTATACAAAAGAATCAATCTGACAGAGAAGGTTTACACAGTCAAGTTACAGATTTTAGAAATGAGTCAGTTTCAACCTGAGTGAACTATCAGATTTTCATCACTATATTTTTAGCTGATGCAAACTATAGACTCTAAAAACAAATAAGACTTCGACAAAACACTCAATATAAATTGGTACGAGACAAAATTAGGTACATTTGGATAAGTGTAACCGATGCATGTAAGCTAAAAATCTCACAATCACTTTGAATACAAATGATATTTTTCATATGAGCAAAAGAAAACTGAATAAGAATCAAAAGAAAATTTTTTGAAAAGAATACAGGCAAATAAAAATGTTAAAATGAAGGGAAATGAAACACTCAAAGTACTCAAACTGCCAAATTGCAGAGTTTTCTAAAGAATTTTAAATCTAACTTTTTAAGATATATCTCCAATACTGCCAAACCCCAAAAGGTTAAAACAAACACACACACACACAAAAAAAAAAAAAAAAAGTAGTAGAAATATAGACCCTAAAATGTGAAAATATACAAGAATACAAAACAGTAAGAACTGAATTATCGATGGTATTATCAGACAGAAAAGTCGAAAGTTATGAATAGAAAGCAAGTTGAAATTTAAATACTATGAATGTTCATATTGTACTTTGAAATGTTTAAATTTGCTTGTTATGTTATTTTTAGAAATTCAACAAATTAAATTTACTATGAAGCATTATGGTTTAGTATCCATTTCTCTATGTTTATGCTTTTATATTAACTACATAATATTCCCTAACTATAAACCAAATTGCATACACTGTACAAACTATCATTCATAATGAATTAGCAAGTTTGTTAGTTTTTTAAATAAAAAAATTGAAGCATGAATGACTTTGCATGGGATATCTTCAATATATGTTTGATGGAGAGCTTTTAAAATTAATTTTTAAGAGCATTAAATTTAATGCTAAATTAACAGAAAATAAATTTCAGGAAGTTTTAATTTTCATATTTTAAATGGAGATAAAGGGGACTAAATATATAATTGTGAATCTTTAAAGCTTAGCAAACTGAACTTTTATGTTGAATCATTAGGGAAACCTAGAAAAATTCTGGAAAAAAACCCCTGTTATCTGAATATGAACCCTGTTTCCCCTTATTGGCGCAAATGCTAGAATAATCATGATTTTGAGATATAGGAGGATCTCCCAGATCACCAGGTAATTTGAAAAGACATCATGTACAGCTTTGGGAATTAATAGAAATAACTACTGAAAAATGTCCTAAGATAAAAATAAAAAAATCTTCTCTCATATGTATTCTTCCTACCTAATGGCTGAGATAAAGGAATTTTCTCTCACATGCAGTTAATCTTTAAGTACAAAGAAAAAAAAAAGATTTGCAAAAATGAAATATAATGAAAGATGAATGAGAAACTTGTGAACTGGTGTTTGTTCTAAATATATTTTGTTATAAAATGTGTGTAGTCTTATAAAGTTTTTGCTCATTAAAATGTGTTCTTCAATATTCTGTCATCTTTATTGCCCCAACACAAAACCTATTCATAAGTTTTTAAGGCAAAATGAATAAAAAAAATAATTAGATTATCGAATTAAAAAAAAGAATTTATAGCATATATAACAATTATAAAATATATTTTAAACCATTACACTATCATGCCATCCTAAACTGCAGAAACTGATTTTTCAAAAAATGTCCCTGACATAATTCTGTCCTTAGTGCCAAAGTGAACATTTTGACTTTTATAATATGTTTTGTAGTGTTTTTATTACAGTTCTTTCAAACTTTGAGTAATCTAAAGCTGAAATACATGCTATAATCCCATGGAAGTGAATTCATTATAATAATAAATATGGACTGCTCTGCCTTATAATAACAACAATAATAATAATGAATTTAAAAAACAAAACATTTCATCAATTACTTTGCAAAAGCATTTAAAAGACAAATAACAGGCCTTATTACATAACTTTAAACATCTTTTAACCATTAACATGTTGAAAAAAGCATTAGTAAAGATTAATATTTATTTACTGAGTCTTTAGAATACTAAATAACATCACTTATGGCAGGGACACAGTACAGGCCAAAATACCTTTTCTCCATGTATAATGTTTCCTACTTCACAACATATTGAAATAAATTAGAATTATAAACAAGTTTTTAAAATCCTGAACAATGTAAAGAAATTCATTCAAAAATAACACATAACACAGAACCTAAAGAGGCATTTGAAAAGGCTGTATACAATGCATAATCCTTGTTTACGTAGTCTGTATTTTAAATTTTAATAAAACTATGACTAAAGAGTTTCAGCATGTTAAGAAAGAAAAATTATAGGATTTCATAATTTGCTACACAAAGAACCTTAGAAGCACATTCAAAAATATATTAAAGTATATATTAATTTATCATATTTATTGGCTTTTCACATGAGCACAATTAATGTAACTTTTGCAATTTAGCTGAAATTAAAAATAAAGTAATTCATTTCATCAAAAAAGTCCCATTTCAAGCTAAGTTTTAGCTTGAAATGGGAAAAATTTAAAGGCACTCATACTGATAAATGGTATAAAACAAATTTTATAAGTCTTCCACATTTCCTTCCTTTTAATTCAATTCTAATGTAAATTTGGACATCCACACTAAGGACTTTAACCAGTGGTGGGATTCAAATAAATTAACAGGTTTATATCCTAATCAGTGGTGGGCTTCAATCGGTTCGAACTTGTTCTGTAGAACTGATACCAACATTAGGTATTGGTTCTACAGAACCGATATGAATTGGCTGAATCCCATCACTGACTTAAATCAAAAATAGGAAATCAAGCAATTCGTTTGCTAACCATCAGTCATCAGCACTCTATAATTTATAATTTAAAATTCTAACATTAATAAAGCATAAATCTCATTTGTAAACTATTTTAGACATATATTAGAGACGTATTTCACTGGTAAATATCAGATAATCAAATACATGATATTAAGAAATATAAATATATATATCCCTTATGGTTACTACACATACACTAACACTTTTAGAATAGGTAGGTTAAATAAGTGTGATACAATTAAGTAGTGTCACAAAATGTATATTACAGAGCCTTACAATTCAAAAGTGGTGGCCTTGCAAAACTTTTTGGTAAACTAAAGTGACTTAAAGCAAAGAAGCATTAATTATGATAAGGAAAATACATATTTTTCAATCACATATCAAAATTGCCACTTTTTGACTTGAGTCACTTTTCTTGCTGGGGTGCAATATGTATACACACATACACTTGTATTTTATGATTTCACTTTTAAACACACCCTTATTTCCTCAGCTAATATGTCAACACAAAGAGATATATACTAATCACATATTAATTCTTACAAAATGGGTATTTTAATTTGTTTGGGGAAATTTCATAAACATGTACAAATGATGCAAATGAATTTTATATATCATCTTAGCAAATTTTTGTTATGTTATAAATGGGAATAAATGGAATTCTGCTCCAGGTTTTTTTGCTGTGCTTTCAATGACACATGAAAACTCAAGACATCTGGTCCCCTTAACCTGATAAGGCAAAATTTTAAAGCCCACATCAATAATCAAAAAGAAAAAAAAAATGAAATCGACAGTGTAAGCTAATAAATATGGAACAGAAACACCTCAGGACAATATCTTTAATTCCCATTACAAATTATATCTGCATAAGTCTGTACTGAATTATGACAATTATTTCAAAGTATCAATATAAAACTTTAGTTATGCAACAACATAAAAGCAGTCAAGCATCATATTCTTAGTGTATGTGTTTATATAATATAAAAACAATCTAACATCAAAACCTGATTTCTATCCAGGATTACAAAGCTTCGGCTTCAAAATCCTACTGTTAGAATATTAATAATGAAAAATAAAATGCAAGTTGAACAATCTACTTTCATGAATGTAAAATAACCAATATCTAGGAAAGTGCAATAAGTTTGCAGTATCCTAGGGAAATGTTGCTCAAAGGGCCCAATATTTTGGAAAAAATTGAATATATTGGATAATGTTTATTGACTGGATTGGATTGAATATATGGAAATATTGTTCCCTTTAAAACTAAAAAAGTGGACATTTTCAAATGGTATACTCTTATTTGGCTATTTTGTGTGTGTGTGTGTGTGTGACAAGCGCTTATTTTTTTAATAATAAAAACTCAATACTGCATAAGAATCACTGAATTTACATAGCAAATCACAAATTAAACCTTAAATAAAAAATGGAATATCT
Source organism: Dolomedes plantarius (assembly GCA_907164885.2). Taxonomy (NCBI): domain Eukaryota; kingdom Metazoa; phylum Arthropoda; class Arachnida; order Araneae; family Dolomedidae; genus Dolomedes; species Dolomedes plantarius. Next base: position 74,704,438 of record OU015501.1, read on the forward strand.
AATCTGGTGCATTTTAACAAATCTTAACCAATTAAAATTTTTTTTCTCTCTCAGATGGACTAATTTGATGCTGACAAATATTCTTACTCGTTAAATGTTAAAAAAATTTGTATATATATATATATATATATATATATATATATATATATATATATATATATGGAATGAAACTTTTAATCCATTTACTCTGTTATTAAGTTCTTAATATATGTAACTCCATTTTCAAAGTTATTAAATTCTTTAAACTAAGTAAAATCAAACTGAATAAAACCAGATATTTTTTTTAAATAATTTTAAAATAAAAAGAAAAAAATTAGTAATCATGCAAGACAAAGCTTTACCAAAAATTTTTAAATGTATAAACTAAACAATCCAATCTTGAAATAACAAGATAGTAGCTATGATGCACATGAGCTTAACACACAATCTAACCTAACAGGCCATTAGAAATATATATGCCTCATACACAAAATTATTGTAGAAATACAAAGCATATATCTGTCTACCTTCTTACCCACCAACCTAAAAACTTGCAGAGTAAACAAAAATGGAACTTAGTGCATTAAACAGCAATCCCATATATCTACTTGTCACACAACAAAGCAATGCCTTTTTATACATACTATCAGTCTGAAATACACAAGATATCAGAACATAAATCAACATAATGCAGAATCAAGAATTTTCATCAATGTGCTATATAATTATATTTTGAAACAATCACAAAATCTGGGATAATTTTAAAAGTAATCTAAACATTTAACCCAATTCTGTCATCTATGCAGTATAGTAATTAGTGGTTTGGTGGTTACCCCCCCCCCCCCTTAAAAAAACTGACAAAACAATTTTTTTTCTTTTAAATTTGACTCTAAAAAATTCAGTTTTGATTTGTTCAAAAATACAGTTGATTGAAAATCACATTATAGTCACACATAATAAATTTAATAACTTAAAAAAATGATTCAGGATGTAATCCAGTATTTCTGGAATAACCATTCTTCAGAATAGGAAGCTGAAAATCAGCCAATTTTAATGCTATCAAATAGTACACTCTTGCACACATTTAAAACAGGTCACTGAAAATCTCCAATACTTGTACTGAAACTAACTTTGCATGACATTGCTGCCAAAAATATCAGGTGGAAGAGTAACTAGACATTTTAAAGCCAAATACAGAAGTTCTAAAAAATATAGTACACTCTTGCACACATTTAAAACAGGTCACTGAAAATCTCCAATACTTGTACTGAAACTAACTTTGCATGACATTGCTGCCAAAAATATCAGGTGGAAGAGTAACTAGACATTTTAAAGCCAAATACAGAAGTTCTAAAAAATTTAGTACCACGTGCACTACTTCTAATGCTGGCTGTCCTTACATAGACAGCAGTGCCGTAGCGTGGGGTGGACAAGGGGGTCTATCATGCCCCGAGCGCCACTCGAACAGGGGCACCAAATGGTCCTTTTCACTAATTCTATATACTATATGTTTTTCGGAAAGAGGGGTGCCAAAAAAGTATCGTGCCCCGGGCGCCAGTTATGCTAGCTACGTCACTGATAGACAGAAATAAAAATTTCAGGAAGAACAAACTCCCCTGAACGTTAATAGAAACATTAGATTCCTCATACTCTGTGTACATTGACAGATTCCCATAAAAAATGCCAAGATTTAATAGTGAACAAAGTTATAACCCACTTAAAATTTACTGAGTACGAATGAAAACGATTTCAGAGCACTACTTGTTCAGTTCCAAGCTATAAGCATGTTCAGTTCAAAAGGGTTGTGTTTTAAGAGGTTCTAATATACATCACATTTCTGGCAAAATATCTAAGATATTAGGAAGAAAATGTTTTGAATATTATTGAATGTTTCAAGACTGCTACTTTTTAACCATTATGTAGAATTTTTCTATCAACTAAAAATTGATTGGGACAGAAAAAGTTTAAAGGCTTGTTTGTATTTGTGAAATTAAGTCTTTATTAAGGAATTAATTTTTTTCTATTTTGTTATTCTAGACAAGTTATTTTCATAACTTCACATTTATTTCGTGATTTCAGAGTTTGACATTCATAGTTTGTTCTTTAAATTCTTTAGAAAGACATCCCCCCAAAAAAGGAAAAATAAAATTACAAAACAAATTTAGTCAGGAAAATATTTAGAGTTTTCTATGTAATTTATCCTATTACTAACATAAGTAATTTTAAATTAATTTGAAATTGTTTTCATCAACATAAAAATTAGATTATAGAATTAAACACTTTATAAACTATTCTTGGCTCCATAAAGTACACAGAAAAAAAAAGAATGAGCCAAAGTTAAGCTTCACTAAAAAACTTTTAAAATAACATTGTGTTCAATACCTGACATCAATATTTTGATTGATCAGTTATACAATGGAGTTTCATTTTGTGATAGTTAAAAAATTTCTAGTTTTATTTTTGAAAAAAAAAAATTAAATCAAGTGGATTTTCATGTAGCATGATTTAAATCAGCCATCTACTTTTTCACCATGAAACACAATAGAATTACACCTTTTCTTCTTGAAGAATGTTTAGGAAAATTTGACTGCTGGAAATTGCTCACAGCAGGGTTATTACATCATTCTTCTTCTAATCAGCAGAATTGGCAACCAAATTGAACACATTCTGTGCAGCTCCAATAATTTGAACTTAATCTCATAAGATGACAGTACAGAAAAAGAAAAATCAGATTAAGAAATTAAGTACTTGAAATAATTTTATTAGAAGAAAATTTAATCATAAAGCTTTAATATTTTTTTCTTAGAATAGAAATTCTAAAATGTATATCTATCAGATAAATTTTAATTTAAAGACAATTATCATTTTGTGAGGAAAAAGCAATTTTGAATCTTATACTTCATACTCAGGATTGAATCAAATGCAGACAATAAACCAAAACAAGACCTAAATGTTTACCTGGGCTTGAAGGATGCCTAAGTAAAGTCTTATAAGGAGCAATTTAAGGGGGGGAAAACTTGGATTGTGCTGTTTAGAATATTTATGGGAAAGTAATTATGACACGGAATAGCACCTGGCAAAAATAGATTGGCAGGAGTACTGATGTCAATAATTACAGATCTAAAAGTATCAGAACATTTAATTTCAAAACATCCACTGATTTACAAAATTTGAATTTTTCTAGCAATTGCACTCAAATGCATAAACATATTTCTCCTACAATAAACTTCAGTTATATAAATCATTTATAAATGTTTAAACTATTATAACAAAGTAAGCATAACTACAGAAATATAAGCCTGAAATAATCTCATCACCACACAAGAGAAAAAAATAGTTTTGCACCCGAAGATTTTAATAAACTCTAATACTGACTCAGTTTTATTTATATTACAGACAGATTGATACATTTATATTTTTGGCACATTAAAATTATAACATCAATTTAACACCATTAAAATAGAGACAGAAGTACACGAAAGGTCTTTAAATGGATATTGTACTAAAATTTCTTTCATATTATATTATATTATATATATATATATATATATATATATATATATATATATATATATATATATATATATATATATATATATAGAGAGAGAGAGAGAGAGAGAGAGAGAGAGAGAGAGAGAGAGAGAACTTTATATCCACTTCTAAAGCTTTTAATTAGTTTTATCTTATCTAACAGATCTAGATAAAAAAAATAAATTATCACAATTTTCTCCTCAAACAAACAATTAACCGGCTAAATTTATGCATAAGGGAAACTCAAAACTATTAATCTCTATGAAAATTTTTTTAATTTAATCTATTTCCAGAAACTAGGGAAGTTCTAGAATTTTAACTTTTCTAGCATATCAAGAACAATGGAAGGACCAAACAAGATTGTAACCATAAATAGTAGTTGAGAGCTATACTTAATATCATTAAACAATATAACACATTTGATGAAATCTTTAGCACATGCAGTATAACCAAATATGTTGTTAACAGATTATAATCACTTTTCGTATTAATAGTCATTTCAAAAGCAAAAAGAATCATGCATAGAATGACTATGCGTTCAAGATCCATACTCAAACAAGACAAAGGCTTATTGATCTCTACTCAGCATTTCCCCTTAACTCTGGTATTTTGGAAGTTTATAATTAAAACCTGAATCCTTGTAAAATTTCTACTTAAAAAAAATAAATAAAAACCTCTTGGCCAATTTTTTTTTAAAATTACCATTGACTTAAAATTATGACAAAGGCAAATTTGTCACATGAGCTTTATTAATAGCTGAAAATTTAGCTCTGTGCTGAATATATTGATCAATTTGCTTATTTAAAAGGCTATCACAGAAGTTTAACCATAAAACTTGCTTGTCATAACAGATGCAAAAGAAAAATTGTTCTCTCATGAGTAAAAAATACACAATGATCACTTAATATAAGTTTTGAATTATTTTTATACGAGAAAGTCTTTCCTCTTAAAACAAGAAGTTTATACAACTGCACCAATCTGCATACAAATTATATTTAAGGAATGAGCAGATTTTAAATAACAAATAATTGAATACCAGAACTGCAAAACTGTACACACACACACATATATGTATGTATATATATATATATACATATATATAGTACAAAAATTAATGTATACACTTAGGGAAACTATTTTCTACTTTTAAGATTTATAATGAGATTATCTGATAATTTTCTATAAAGCAAACTTCTACAGAATGCTTTACTATAATTAACTTTTTTCATTTTAAGCAGAAAGTTCTATTTTTCTAGTTTAACAGTCAAAATAAGATATGTCTAAAAAAATTTAAAGAAGTAAGGTCACTCCATATTATAAATAAAATAATTCAACACTTTAGAGATGAAAGCTCACATGCCACTAGCCTCTTCAAAAACAGCGAACTTTACCACAGAAGGAAGATAAACACTTTTCCTTAACATATATACCAAATCTTGAAGTGAGAACTAAGACTGAAAACAGTTCGAAGTCTGAAATCATGAAAACATTTCACTCACATTCTGAAAGCAAAACATTCACACACAAGCAGCATTTACTAAGATATGCATTTATTGATCTATTTAAACATACAGTTAAAAAACAAAAACCCTCTTCTGTGTCTCTCTACATTTATAATACAAAATGGGAAAAGAACTAATATTATGGACAGTTTTAAACTCAAATGTAATAAGAGGAATAATTTTAAATGAAAAAAAATTAGATCTCAATGACATTCTTAACACGTGAAAAAAAAAAAAATTCACTCGTGAAAATCAAGAAACAACACTCAATCTTTTAAAAATTCCAAATGTAACATAAGAATACATGAAATAAGGACTATATAAAATCTTAGGTGTTTATCATTTTTAATCTTATAGCTAAAGAGGCCTACCATACACTTCAGTTATTTTTGCTGAAAATAAAGATATTAAAATGATCATTCTATAAACTCAATGTAAAACGTGTAACAAGAAAAAAATAATTTAAGAACTCAAGATTGAGAGAATACTTTAATATGGATCATTATAATTATTCTAAATGTAACAATACAAATCATTCTTCAATAAAAACATTTATAAAATGATACTGAATGTTTATCAAAAATGTTTAGGTCTGAAAATCCATGAAATTGTTAGTGTATTCAGACTAACACAATAACAGTTTTAGGAACTTATGATGAAACATGAAGAATGAATAAATTTTGCAAGGATAAATTAATAACATGGTATTCTCAGTCATTGCCCAAACACTTATTAAATATTTTTCAACATAGTTGGAGAGGTTAAATGTCAATCATACTAAAATCAAAGTTAACAATATAACAATTTCCCAAATATTACAAAATACTACATAAAAAAGAGAGACATAGGTCATTCTGATAATTTGATAAGACTATAAAAATCTTAATCATTCATGTATCTCTCTCACACACATATACATACATAAATATATATTACATAAACCTACTGAAAAGGTATAAAATAATTTGGGAATTTTAAACCTTCACCCCAACTGTTAAAATTCTACCTAAATTTGACAATTTAACAAACTAAAACGTAGGTCAGATGTTATGAAATACAAAACAAAACGCATTTCGTTGGTTTTCGAAACCCAGCAATTATATATTTCACCGTTCATGAGAATATAATTTATGACAACTCTTGAACACCTACTTCACGAAATGTTTCGTTAAAGGAAGTAACTATAGCTGATGACTTTCTCAAAATACGTAAATCGTAAGACAAATATTATACCAACAATATCCCCCTACCTTCCCACATATTTCCATCACTCCCTTCCCCCCCCCCCTCCCCATACGAGAACATTATAAATTCTGAAAACTAAATAAAGAAAACTTTGAAACGCATGAAATATTAACTTCACAAAACTAATAGTACCAAACTTATAACTTATAAAAGCGTCACTGTAGTTTTCTGAATAGCATAAACATAAAGCAATATCCTTTGCAATTTAAGCATGAAAATCGATACAATTAAGTATATCCATTATTCAGAAAATAATTCTACGAAATCTGACAAAATGTTCTCAATGAAAATGAATAAAATTGAACGAATTTACAGCTTAAAAACAGTTATGGTAAAATTAAAGGGAATTTAGGGAATTTAAATGTCATTTCTCTAGTTTAGTCGACGATTATGAACAAATCCAAAATTTAGTAATCTGTTCTCAACCAGTCTGAACCTTGCATCTTACGTAATTAAATGAATAATTTAAATTTTATATTAATGGAAACTTAACTTACATGAGATAACTATTAATATGGAATATGTTTACTCACATACAATCTTAAAAAATCGCTTTCAGCAAACCAAGGTAGTAGTACTGTCGTAACAATACCCTCCAAGAAGGCAGAACAGAATCTTATCACATTCACAACAAGACATAAACAACTAGATAATATTGGGTAAAGTTTGTCAAGTATATGTAACTCACCCGATTTTGAAAAATATAAATCAGTAAAGCCTTTCTCGTAAGCGATATTAGTATTGATAATAAGAGCTTAAACAATCTCCTGCCATACGAATACGCCACAACGCTCCACACAATTCGCGATTGCTACAGGCAAAAAAGGCCTGGTTCATGCTCAACGCGCATGCGCGTAACGTCAATAAACAGCTGACTAGGAAAGCTAATATTCAGTTGAAGCGCTTAGGGAGAAGTTGGCATTATTCTAGGAATTGAGTACGAATAAAAATGCAAAATTCTATTAATTTTAATTTTAATTTTTGATTTTCAAATCTTTATGTGCATCAAAAAGTAAAGTATTAAACAAAGTATACGGATATGTAAGAAAAAATTGTTTCACGGCAAAAAAATTTCCACCATATATCGGAAAAACTGGTTTTGACCGGAGTTAAAAAAAGAAAATAAATAACAGCGCTTCAAGATTTTCGGTCACAACATCTAGTTGTTAAACGAATGAGTGGCCTTAACAGAAACTAATATCATTTTTCATTTCTCTAAACATATCGCTTCTTGATATCATATGATCCTGAAAGATATTTGAGACTTCTAGACGTAAAATAAAATCGCATGTACGTGTATGATAAAATGTACATAAATAAATAAAAGAAAACAATGAAAAAGAAAAGTAGGTGGGAATCAAAAGCTCATCAATGTGAACAGCAAGATTTCATCTATACAGATTATAATTCATAGGTATAGTATTCATTAATATGTACCGAAATTATAATTAAAATATATTTTTTCCCCAAGTCTTGCTAAATTTAGATAACACATGTGTGTGGGTGTGTGTGTGTGCGTGCGTAAAATCTATGTATAAATATATTTGTGTAAGAGTAATATTCATTTACGTCGCTTCTCGCGGATGGATGATGGTCAGTCGGCTAGTGTGCTAACCTTAGGTACCTAAGTGTTTGGATTCATGTCACACTACTGGTTTGATGTCGTTCGGAAATGGCTTTGAATCGTAGGTCCCGATTTATTTATCCCTTGCGTAGTTAAAGATGATTGTATGGCACTAAAAACCAAGCTCATCCAATATTATTCCTATAAATCAGTGGTTCCAAACCTGTACAAGTCTGCCAGTGGCGCACCAAGGGGGGGCCCTGCCCCCCCCCCAAAGAAGTAGAAATATTGATTTTGCATTATAAATATTTTTATTCGTTCATCTCGGCCCCCCATGCATTATAGATATTTTTATCCATTCAACTAGCCCCCCCCCCCAAGAAAAAATCCTGGGTGCGCCACTGAAGTCTGCGGACCACTAAGCCAGAAATAGAACCATGTGCGGACCCCCAGCGACTTAAGGGGGGGGGGAACCTTCCGGGGAGTATGGGGGTATAGAATATCCTTCAGGCGAGAGGGATACAGGGATACGTACTCACCTTTTTGTTTCAATCTTTAGAATTAGATAGCCTAAATCTCAGGCTGAAATTGAAACTTATAGATTCATGGGTGATTAAGTTAAACAGTTTTTTAGAACCCATTATTTATTATTGATATTGTACAGTGTACAATACGACTTAACTACAAATTATTTAATTTTAATACTTAAACATTACATAAAAATTAACTCAACACCTGATAGTCATCGGATATATTCGGCCCATGTAGTTCAATGAACATTGCTTTCAAAATCCTCATTTATGTGGCAAATTTTTTATATGTGGTGCAGGACCACTCCTGGGGCTCTCGCGGACCACCGGTTGGGAACCATTGTTATAAATGAATGGAAAAAGAAAGATTTATTTAGCTTTGCAGATTACTGGGGAGTATGGAGGGGGGGGGGATAATATAGTAAGTGTTTTTGCTCAACACAGTAAAGAAGGGAAAATATGATAGGAGATCTACTATACATTTGAATGAATTAGACGAAGTACTTATATGAAGTTACAAAAACAATTTTCTTTTCTAAATGACGGGCGACATCAATTAAGGGATGAGTTTATAAACTAATACCTATAAGTTGAAATTTCAGAAAATACTTTTTCAGTACGCCATGTACTCATTTTTGAGAAGAACATTCTTTCAATAACGGGTTTTGATCTCTTTCTGAGCTAGTCAGTATGTTAAATCATAAATTAATCATTCAGCATGGTGACAGTTACTGGAGGGAGAGAAAGTCCATACACACGTTCCCTCTCATTTTGTGACACAACCAAGAATGGATGGTTAAGATCAGTCTTCTTACCTTCCTCCGTCCATGAGTGAAAAAGTCTACTTGTTACAGTGCTAACAGACTCGGATAGACCAGCGCCTTACACGTTTAACCATAATTCGGCATATGGAAAGTCCATTGAGAGTAAGTTATTTCAATGTCACTCTTCACCCGCAAATGAAAAAAAAAATTTTGTTTGCGCTATTGACTTCCGTAATTACTATAAACTCACTAAAACACTATTAAACAGACATATTAAATTAACGCTTATATTCTGCCCTGGAAGATTATATTTCGTTTAAACAAGCGCTTGAGCATGGATTTAACCTGAATCTTCCCCACTGGATATTCTACTGGTAATCGGAGAGTCAGGTGCTTCCTACCACTACATATATTATCTATCTTAATGCAAATATTTCAGCCGGATTCTGCAATCTGCATTGTACGTCGTAAATGAATAACGGACAATCATAGACGTCTGCGATTCTTAAGTGTGAGTCTATTGAAATTCTGCACAGTTTATTATACCTCTCTGTTTGTATATATAAGGTGTTGGTCGCTCTTTGGAGTGCATGGTAATTTTTTACTGTACGATGGAAAAATAAATGGAAATATACAATTTAAAGCCCATACGAAATGCCGACAAAACCTATACCAAAACTAAACTTAAAGTCACTAAACTTAAAGTCGCAGACTCTGACCGCTATCACTAAACTTAAAGCCGCAGACTCTGACACCAAAGGCCTGCGACCAGGTAGTTCGCACACTGTTCAGGCCACCGAGAACAAGTGTTCCCATCAAATCATTTGCAATAGGTTAAAGGGAGTTTTTCCAAAAAAAATTGTTTAAGTAACGAATTTATACAATTCAGTTTTGCATGGATATGTAAAAATTAAGTCCTTTCACCTAAGAAATTGTACCTCTGCAACAGATGTTGAGTTCCTATTTATTAGTTGAAGGGAGTGGCCCCAACCTAGCACTGGATTTATGGCATCAACACTACGAGTTAATTGGATGCCAACCAAGTTCTTACACGATAAATTTGGAGCATGCTTAGTGCTAAAAGTACTAGTGAGGAATGCAGTACAGCAGCAGGTAATGCTCTTTTCTAGCTCCAGTCAAATATTTTATGAAATAACAGACTGTATTACATTTACAGTGGCTCCCAAAAGTGTTCGTACACTTACGATTTTCAATGAAATAGGGGTCTATCCATTGATTAAAATGAATATTTCAGAATGGGTATTTAATAATAAGATCTATAATCTATTCTTAACAAAACTACATGAAATATTTTGAAAACATAGTAAAACTTCATTTTTAAGAAACCAATAATCCAAAAGTAACAAAAACTTTATCTCACGAAAGTCATCGTTCACTTGTAAAAAATCTCTACATATTAGTAAATATTCTAATTTTTCGTTAAATTAATATTTTGTAGGATATCCTTTAGCATCCACAACAGCTTTCAAACGTCTGGGAATAGATTGCACTAGTTCTTTTGTAATTTTTGCATCAATGTTCATCCATTCTTCCATCATAATTGTTTTTAGTTCGCTTTTCGTGTGAATGTCGTGTTTTCGTACTCGAACCCCCAGTTCTCTCCAAATATGTTCTATTGGGTTTAAATCTGGCGATTGAGATGGTGTTTTCAAAACTTGTGGACAATTATAGAGACACCAGATGCGAACGTTGAGAGCCGTGTGCTTAGGATCGTTATCTTGATAAAAAACAAAGTTGTTTCCAATACCCAAATTTTGAGCTGATAATTTTAAATTGTCTCTTAAAATATTTATAAAAACAGCATGAATCATTATGCCATCAATAAATACCAAATTTCCTAGTCCTGATGCTGACATGCACCCCCACACAAGGATACCTCCACCAGCATGCTTAACTGTTCCTACTAAGTTCTTGGGATTAAGTTCCTCATTTTATTCTTCTCCATACAATTATACGCCCATCAGCACCAAAAATGTTCATCGGCAAATAAGACATTATTCCAATAGGTTTGGGGCTTATTTATCATTGATAGTGCGAAGGGAAGCCTAAACTTTCTGTTTTTCTCACTCACAAAAAATTTTCTATGGGCAGAACGCCCATGTAATCCAGCTGTCCAAAAAATTTCAGGTTAAAATTGAAGTAGAAAATGTTTCATTGAATTCTGCAGAAACTTTTACAGCACTCAAACGTGAATTTTTCACAAATTTTCTAATTATAAATCTCTGATCACGTTTTGTTAACTTTGCCGGACGGCCTTTTCTTACCTTGTTTCTGATCCAATTTTCTTCTTTAAAGCGTTTTTTCGCATACTGCACAGTAGAATGGGATAAATTAAGTAATTTAGCAATATTCCGAACTGATTTCCCACTACTATGATGAAAAATCATCAATTTTCGAATGCTGTTTGTTGTTTCTTTACGACTACGAGCCATTTTTAAATAATAAATAGAATATTACGGAGTAGGCAAGCAAAAATTAAAGCCAAACGATATTTTAAATGCCACCACAATTCAAAAATAAAAATAAAGCGCCAGACGATAATTTTAATTATGAATTTATCCGAAAATATTTCAGTGTACGATGACTTTTGTGAGATAAAGTTTTTGTTACTTTTTGATTACTGGTTTCTTAAAAATAAAATTTTACTATGTTTTCAAAATATTTCATGTAGTTTTGTTAAGAATAGATTATAGATCTTATTATTAAATACCCATTCTGGAATATTCATTTTAATTAATGGATAGACCCCTATTTCATTGAAATTCGTAAGTGTACGAACACTTTTGGGAGCCACTGTATATCACTTGATATTTATAAGGAAGTTAATTTAACGTGCAGCATATATATATATATTTGTCGTTGAAAAATGGTTTTATTTTGCACTCTGCATTACCAATAATGACTGAAAAACTATAGCTGAAACCGTTGCTCTCGCTCAAGAGGAATTCAGTCGGATTCAGATCCAGACTCTGAGTAAGCCTACGCAGCATTTCAGTCATAGCTGCTGATGCACACATCATGCAGCGTGGTAGAGAAGTTAATCATATTGACGGTAACGGTCAACACGAGAAGTAATGTTAAGTTCCATAATTCTCTCTCAATATAAGGAGGAAATAATGCTTGGCCAGAATATCTGGATTTGTCTGCGATTCAACCAACACACTGAATTCCAATAAGGGGAAACAACTCGTTTCATGACTTAACCGCCTCTAAACTTGACAGGTGGATCAGCAGAGATTTCACATTCATAAACAATTGTCAAATAGTCTAGACTCCTCCTGCGGCATGGAACAGTGATTACTGTGGTTCGTCACTTCATACTTCTAATTTACTCTCATCTAAAGTTCAAACAGTAATGGACATGACAACAATCCAAATGCTGTCCATCAATAGGATTGATGCCTGGTGCGAACGCAGTTGTACGTTGCTTACGAATGTCAACGAGCCGGGGGTATTCATCACTGGCCCTCTTTCAGCGATTATTATCAGGTGTTTTTCACAAAAGAGCACTCATCTGTGAAGTGCTACTCAAATTGTTGGAATTTAAATGACTACCATGAGCATTTAACAGTATCCTTAAATTTTATAATGCTCCCAACTTTAAATGGATATCCCTAACAAATATTTATTTCTCAAACTACGCTATATCGCGTCCTAACTTCAGTTTGACTCATAAATGTGGTTTAGTAAATTCTGTTATGGTAAGTTACAACACAACTTGTGTGTCAGACAAGCTACAACTCAACCCTAATGTTGTCTAACTTGTAAGCTCCGACTCCCGACTGTAGCATGCTTGTGTAATAAACGGTTACATTGCTTGCTCTTAATGTTTTTAGTTATCTATGTGTATGAAAGCTTTTTGTTTTAGCCGAACTGCTGTAATTTGATAATCTTAACAGGTTATGGGTCCAGCATGTTTTTAAATCTGCGTGAATTGAAATCTGCTAAATTTTTTGAAAAGCGAAGTGAACTTCAGTGTGTGTTAGGCCTAACAGCGAGACGCTATGGCTGATCTGAAGGTACAAATAGATAATCTAGAGGGTGCTGAAAATTGGAGTAAGTGGAAGTGGCAAATGAAAATGCACTTTGAACAATATGACCTCACATCTATTATTGATGGAACTAAAACTTGTCCGGTTGCTGAAAGTGACAATGCCGATTCGAGTGACCACGTGAAGAAGATGTCTGAATGGCGGCGTGAAAACGCTAAGGCAGCCGCACTTATTGCAAGTACGTTGAGCGCATCTGTTGCTGATTTGGTAATGACGTACTCGAATGCAAAGGACATTTGGGACAAATTAATTAGTGTTTTTGAGCAAAGCAGTATTCAGAGACTTAATTTATTGATGACTCAGTTTTTCCAAGTCTGTAAAGATCCTAATGATAACGTTGCTACGCATGCAGCCAAAGTTGAAAGAATTTATAATGAGATGAACAATGAACTAAACCGTATTGGCTCAAGTTCCATTCCTCAAGAATTGTTGCATGGCAAAATACTGCTTACTGTGGGTCCAGAATTTCAAGAATTCAGCAATGTTTGGGAGTCCTTAGACTCTGATAAACGAACGACTAAGAATCTCGTTGAAAAATTATGTACAAATGAGCAGCGTGTGAAATCTACTGCAGCTGTGGACTATGGTGCATTTGCAGCTCGTGTTCCTGATCTTAGGCAAAAAGCTGTGAAAAACGTGGAAAAATTTCCTGAAAGTACTTCTGCAAGTAATATTAAATCCAGCAACTTTAAGCGAAAACACTGCTTTAAGTGTGGATCGAGTACACATCTGTGCAAAGACTGTCCAAAGAAAAGGTCTAATGATAAATTCTCATCATCAAAGTATAATAAAGGTGCATTTGCTGCCAGTGCAAACAGCAATCAGCCAGATATTTGGGTATGTGATTCTGGTGCTTCTCATCACATGACTGCAAACAAATAGTACTTTAGCACATACAGGCATTTCCCTGTGCCCATTGAGATATCACTTGCTGACAATAACAAGATATATGCATATGGATCTGGTAAAATCTATATATTTAAGTTGCTAAGCCGACTTTTTGGGCAGTCCGTGAGAGAAAACTACTGCATCAATTTACTTCATTTTGGTCTTAAACGAAAGATTGTAATCTGTAGATTTGTCAAATTTGGTTTTTGTAACCGCAATTTCTATTAATAAGCGATAATTTACAGTTAAAAATTCATTTCTGCGCATGCTCAGTGACACGTTTAAATCTGTCTTTAGAAACTCACTGTTTCTGCGCATGCTCAGTGACAAGATTTAATGACATACACTTTCATTCCGAGGAGTCTCTCTAGATCTGTCTCTGCCATTTTTATTTTTATGATAATTATGTTTGTGAAATATAAGATTAAACCTGTTGGAAATTGCTTTTTTCACGTTGTTTAGTTAGCGATAATTTACAATTAAAAAAATTGCTTTCTGCGCATGTTCGGAGACATTTTTAAGTCTGGCATTAGATACTCACTAAGCACGAGGCCGCTTAAACATATTAATTCGATTCTGCGCATTATTATGATTTTCAACATTTGGCAATGATGTGTTGAGTATAATTTGTGCATTAGTACATTTATTTACTATCTAGCCGTCCTGTTTTGACGGGTACCAACTATAAATATTGAAGTTTGTATCCATGGCAAATGGTATGATGCTCACATGGAGAATGTCTGGTATGTCCCTGATGTGAAGAGGCATCTCTTTTCTGTACAACAGGCTGCAAGGCATGGTGTTGAAGTAAAAATGACAGAGAGGTATGTTGAATTTTATCGCAGTAAAGAACTTGTTGCAGTTGGATCCTGGACAGATGGCACATATATTATGTGTATGAGAGTTGTTATTCCAGCAAGTTCAGCTGAGATAAGTATTGCTACAGAATCCGAATCTTTGCAATTGTGGCATGAACGTCTTGGCCATCAAAACAAACGGCACGTTCGTAAATTGCTAACCGACATGGGTATATCTATAAGTCATGCAGTGACAAGTGAATTCTGTGATGGATGTGCTCTTGGAAAAGCTCATCGAAAACCTTTTAAATCACGTCCCTATAGAGCCATGTCAACTGGTGAAATTATTAATGCTGATGTAAATGGTCCCATGTCTGTGGGTTCCTTTAGCGGTGCTCGATATTATGTTTGTTTTAAAGATGACTACAGCAAATATCGTAAAATCTTTTTTTTGAAAAAGAAAAGTGATGTTAGTAGTTGCCTACGTATGTTTCTCAATGAAGCTACCAATCATGGTCATGCTGTGAAAGCTTTTCGCTGTGATGGAGGAGGGGAATTTGACTGTGGTGAAGTTCGACAAATCCTTGCTGAAAAAGGTACAGTTCTGACTCTTGGTGTGCCCTACTCGCCAGAACAAAATGGTGCAGCTGAGAGGGAAAACAGAACGATTGTTGAACTGGCTCGTTCTATGCTCTCCGCAAGTGGATTACCTCGGCCACTTTGGGCCAGTGCATGTGAAACAGCAGTCTATCTTCTAAACCATACTGGTGTAGCCCCAGAAGAAAACAAGAGTCCTCATGAGCTTTGGACTGGTGAGCCAACATTTAAATTAGATCATTTGAAAGTGTTTGGAACTGAATGTTATGTACATATACCAAAGAACTGTAGACGTAAATTCGATGACAAAAGTGTTCATGGTCACTTTGTGGGGTATGTGAACAAGAAAGATGGCTACAAAGTCTATCTGCCTTCTCAGAACAAAATTATAAAATCTCGAGATGTGCATAAACGTTCAGGTTTGAAATTTACCACTCCTGTGACAGTGGAGGTGGAGGAAAACTTAATTGAGAGATGTGAAGAAACTAATCATTCAGAAGAAAAATTGGAAACTGTCAGAAAGTCTGGAAGAAACCGAAGCTCGCCTGCATGGATGAAGTCAGGAGAATATCTTATTGCAGACATAGCTGCAGTAGAAGAATCCGAAAATAGTGAAAATCCCTCCACATACTCTGAAGCTCTTTCCTCAAATGAAGGTGACTTGTGGATTAAAGCCATGAAAGAAGAAATAGATGCCCTACATGAAAATGAAACATGGGAATTAGTTGAAAGACCTAAAGGTTCCAAAGTCATAAATTGTCGATGGGTGCTGAAGAAAAAATTTAATCCTGATGGTATTGTGGAGCGACACCGAGCTCGTCTTGTAGCCAAGGGGTATGCACAAAAGGCAGGCTTTGATTATGACGAAACATTCAGCCCTGTAGCAAGATATGATACTGTGAGATATGTTCTTGCTATAACTGCAAAAGAACAGTTGCACATGCAACAGTTCGATGTGAAGACTGCATTCTTATATGGATCTCTTAAGGAGGAGGTCTTCATGACACAACCAGAAGGCTTCGATGATAATAGTGGAAGAGTCTGTAGATTGCATAAAAGTTTATATGGACTCAAACAAGCACCCCGTTGCTGGAATCAATGTTTTGTGAATTTCATGAAAGAGCGGGAACAGGAAGTTAGTGCAGCTGATCCCTGTTTGTTTATCAGACATAGAGCTGACAAGAAACTTTTTGTTGTTATCTATGTAGATGATGGCCTTGTTGTTGGGACTGATGGAGTTGAAGTGGAGGAATTCATGAATCAACTTGGTCAGTCCTTTCAGATCACAAGAGGTTCATTGAACCAATTTCTAGGTATCAACATAACAAGATTGAATGATGGTTCAATTTTTGTGAATCAATGTGCCTATGCTAAAAAAAATCCTCAAGATTTCATATGGACTGTGCTAATCCAGTATCAACCCCAAGTGACAAGAGCTTTATTTCTGATGACACAGAAAACAAATTGATAGGAAAAGAAGTTCCCTATCGTCAGGCAGTTGGCAGCCTGATGTATCTTGCCACTGCTACAAGACCTGATCTAGCATATGCTATAAGTATTGTTTCTGAAAATCTTGAAAATCCTAGAACCTCGGATTGGTGTGCTGTTAAACGCATCTTCAAATATCTGAAAGGAACTGTGGACTTTGGCTTGCTATATCAAGCAAAGTGTCATCCTAATGAGCTTGAAGTTTATAGTGATGCTGATTATGCAGGTGATATAAAAACAAGACGCTCAAGGACTAGAATGATATCAAGATTTTCAAGTGGAGCCATCTCATGGATGAGCCAAAAGCAGAAGAGTGTTGTGTTATCTACAACAGAAGCAGAGTATGTTGCTGCAAGTGAGAGTGCAAAAGAACTGATTTGGCTGAAACACCTGTTCAGTGACATAACAAATCTTGAAACTCCATCCCTTCTGGTAGATAATGCTAGTGCTGTGAAACTCGCCAAAAACCCTGAATACCATAAAAGGTCCAAACACATTGATGTTCGTAATCGAGAGAAAAATTCATTGATGGTGAACTACACATAAAACACGTTCCTGGAAAAATGCAGTTAGCAGACATTATGACTAAACCATTATCTAGTGTTAGGTTTAAGGAACTGTGTACTCTATTAGGACTATTTTCATTTAGTAGTCTAGTTGTTAATTAACAATACATTCATGTTAAGTGAGTTGTGGCTTGTGGAGGAAGTGTTATGGTAAGTTACAACACAACTTGTGTGTCAGACAAGCTACAACTCAACCCTAATGTTGTCTAACTTGTAAGCTCTGACTCCCGACTGTAGCATGCTTGTGCAATAAACGGTTACATTGCTTGCTCTTAATGTTTTTAGTTATCTATGTGTATGGAAGCTTTTTGTTTTAGCCGAACTGCTGTAATTTGATAATCTTAACAAATTCATGTCCATTAATGTGTCCCTCACTGCATAGTTATCCGTGCGAGATCTGGCTGCTGGGATCAGCCAGTTGTTCAACGTGCGTTGTCATACAGTTTTGTTACGATTTACATGCGTATTTACCGATGATGATTCATAACACAATAAAATAATAAATTCAATTTTATCGAAATACATTTCTGTCTCCATCACGAAACTCCCAGTTTATCTTTAGCGAATGAAATACTTCGTATTTCGTTATAACGTCACATATTGGATTTTTCTGCCTGATGACCAGAATAACGTATTAAGGAGGGCAGTTCTAATGATCTTTAAATAATACTAACGGAGCATAGATTGAGTAGAGCTAAGAGTGATACTCTGACTTTTATCGCTGGTGTTATAACGATTACATTATATTATTACTTGGGGGAAGGTTGAAAACAAATTAAAGGGCATTAGGGCCTGTTCACATAGGAGTCCAGTAGCGGAAGCGTTAAAATATTGAAATATATTTAACCAATGACAAACCCCCAAACGATTAGCAACGAAATTTTTAACGCCAATGATTGGTTTATTTCCCGCGTCAGCGCCATCTTTCCGTTTACGCTTTCGCTACCGGACTCCTACGTGAACAGGCCCTTTGCTGGCTGATCTACTAGTCAACTAGTCAATTCCGCAAAATGGAGGGCCGGCAAAATGAAGCATAAGGAAAACGCAATGCAAATGCATTTTTGCATGAATATCCTGGACAGTTGCCCAAGCAACTTTGAACAACTTTGACTGTGAGACCTCGGACCAGCTCAGTATATGCAAAAAATTTTGGTGCATTTAAAAGAAAAATTCTACTTTAGGAATGGAATACTTGCCATGGAATTTCTAGAGACGAATGCAGAGCCTTTCGTCCTATATATGAAAAAAATAGCCAAGACAGCCCCGGATACAATAGGAATTTCAAATCCGCTCAGCATTCAAGGGCTAGTGATGCATGCCCTTTGACATTGAAGTGTAATTTATCGTTTAAAAGTATGCGAACGTAAGATGTATACGTTTCTCAAAAAATTAGAAAGCTAAATAAAAGCGATATCCCTGCAAATGAGCAATACACCACTTTTTTCTTTTTTTTTTTTAATCTCGCGTACAAAGCTTTTAAAAATGCCAACAGTTTCTAATATATTAAATGCAATAATCATATTAGAGTGAACTTTAAAAAGAATATTTATATCAAACGGGTGTATATAACAGTGAAAATACACACACACCCATATGTGTGCGTGTGGGATGATTTTTATCTTTACAATGTATTGATGTGCATTTTAGAGAGCGTGTTGTCTGGTCAGTGAGAAGTCAAAAGTAGTTAGGGAAAAGACGTTTCAGGCGAATGGGAAAAAAATATGATGGATATAATGTTCTTTACACTACACTGGTAAAGAACGAAACATTACCTCCAAAGAAGGCCCAAATTGCTATACCCGAAGTAAATGCTCAGTTACAGGACAAATAGAAACTCAGCATTTCTTAAAGGTGCATAGTTTATGATACTCATTATTTAGCATGAATTTATTACTCATAGTATAAAATGAGTATTTATTTTAACATTATACTTTATTCGTAAGAATCGACTGTCAAAACCGTCTATTGAACATGGGTTTGTCACCTTGAGAGAGGCACTCTACCAACAAAGTGATCCTGGCGATGCCAGGAAGTGTATTATTAAAAGCAATTTTTCACATCTTTCCCCATTTTCTTATAGATGTCAAGGACACAGAATATTAGTTTTTATTTTATGTATTTTCGACTGCGCTGATTTTTCTCCATTATTTTTTGACGTATTCTTTCCAAACTGTCCATTATCACTCTTTTCAACGGTAGAGAATCGTTACAAAGACCATCTGCTAGGATAAGTTAATATACCCTCGCATCTAAACAGGTGATCTTCCAAATAAGGTATTCTCGTGGTGTAAGGCTGTCTCATATTGAAAGCATTCCAGAGAAATGTTTTTTAAACAACATTTAGGACAATTTCTTTTATCCAAGTAGAATGTTGAACAAAATATATAGATGTGTCAGAAAACTGAAACTTATATACTCATCAATGAAAATTTTTTATTAACATTCTTAGCATACATATAAGTTGGCTGGTTGGTTGAGAGCACTACGATAATTTTTTTTTTTCAACACGAGGGCTAATTAGATAGCCTATGTGTAGAAAAAGTAAATATTAGCTTTCAGTTCAAAAATCTAGGTTTATCCTTAAGAAACGTATAAGTTTATAAGTTCCATAGTTCAGCGCTCTTGTAAAGTCGACTCAGTTGTGGCATCTGCATCCGAACGACCTTCAAAATTTATAACTTATTTACTATTTCATTTTGCGGTAAAGTTTTGGTGACAGTCCTTAGCAATACATAACTTACGATTTATTTATTTATTTATTTATTTATTTACCTTTGCCCATCTCGCAGTTGACGAACAGCCCACTACAAACTAGATCTATAAACATAAATTGCAATGGATTGTAGATGGTCTCCAGGTTGCTGAGATGGTCTCCAGGTTGCTGAGATGGTCTCCAGGTTGCTGAGATGGTCTCCAGTCATGCGTTCGTTTAAGTTGCAGTGAGGACAGGTAGCTGTGTCTGTAATTCCAATTTTATAGAGATGATTCTGTAAATAGTCATGGCCTGTTACGAGTGTAAAGCAGGCAACGCTGATTGCTCTACGTAAAGACCTGAGAATTCTAGCCGGTTTACTTAAAGAGATAATTTACGGCGTTAAAAACATTCATTTGGTTTTTTTTCCTACCATTGGATTGATGATGCACGTATATTCGTGTTCAGGTAAGTACCAGCAAATTCGTTATTTATCCTACGGTCTGTTGACTATTACGATCTCAATTTTCTTTTCATTTCGAAGTTTTTTTAGGTACATTTTAGGTGTAACTTCTGGTCATCTCAGCTTCATTTGATTGCGCAGAAAATAGAGCTACATCTGAACATTTTATGGCTTTATTACATGCAATGAGTAAAAATCTTGAGACACGTAAATTTAAACAAACAAACACACACACACGCATATGTATATACAGGGTGATTCATAAGTAAGTATACAATTTCCAGATACTGTAAAACAGGAACACTTTAAGGCATGTTCCCCAAAAGCGAGCTGTAAGATAGGTGTACTCTTAAAGTTTTTCTCCCGCTACCGAGGGAAGGGACGTAAGTGATAGCTACGTCGCGTGACGTGTCACATGAATAGTCAATAGAAATGGCTGCGTCTGCAGTGGAGAAGGCGTTTTGTCTTCTTGAATTGAGCAAAACATAATCTGCTACCATTGTGCAACGGCATTTTCAAACACGATTTGGAAAAGAACCTCCAACTAGAAAATCCATGTATGATTGGTTTAAAAAATCTGAAACTACGGGCTGTTTGTGCAAAGTCCTAAAGCCAGGAGGACCGAGTGTATTTGCAGATGTCTTCGATAAAGTTCGCGAGGCTGTGCAACAAAGCCCGGGAAAATCAAAGCGGAGAGTGAGTCGTGAAGTGCAGATTTCACATTCACTGTCTGGAGAATTTTGAAAAAGAAACTGTAATAGATTCCATACAAGTGCTGATACTGTAAAATCTCATGGACCTTAATAGGACAAAGAGGTTTGAATTTTGTGTCGAATAGCAGCACCGTTTTGAAAATTACGATGTTGCCGATCAATTAGTTTTCGTCGATGAAGCTACATTTCACGTGAGTGGTAAGGTAAACAAGCAAAATGTTCGTTTTGGGGGAACCGAGAATTCCAGATTTACAGAACACCTGCGAGATTCACCAAAGGTAAACGTGTTCTGTGCTATGTCCAAAAATAAAGTGTACGGCCCCTACTTTTTTCAAGAGAAAACTGTCTCGGGAAGTTCTTTTCTGGATATGTTAAGCCTTTAGTTGATGCCACAGTTGCAGGACGATAGTGACAATTTTATTCTCCAATAGGATGGTGCACTACCATACTGGTCAGGCGATGTACGAAATTACCTCGTTCAACATCTTCCTCACCGATGGATTGATTGGACAAAGCGCCGACTACAACATGTCACTGACCCAATGGCTATCCAGATGCCCTGACTTAACACCATGTGACTTTTTTCTTTGGGGCTACGTAAAGGATACCGTATTTACTCTTCCTCTTCCTGTTGATCTAATGGAGTTGAAACAGCGTATTACACCCACTATCACTGCACTTGCTTCAGATACCCTAACTCGCGTTTGGGCGGAAAGGATTACCGGTTCGATGTGTGTCGTGTGACTAAGGGTGTACACATAGAACATCTATGACAGTCTCTAAAAAAACTTGAAACATTCACCTACACTTCTGTTACAGGTAACATAGAATTTCTTACATTGTTGCTTTTATATAGAGCATTGAACTTATACTATGTAAACAGTCAGAAAAACACTTATGAACGAAACTGAAGAAATACTGTATTATTACAAAGTGTTTTCCAGGAGTCTACAGTTCAGGAAAGATTAAAGTCAAGGCATTCCAAAATCCAAACGATGCTACGTATTCACGGTAGTGATGGGTAGCTTCAGTGTAACGACTTTTTGCAGCCTTCCAAGACCTTCTTTTGCCGATTTAGCACCGTCCTGTTTTTATGTCATCTCAACATCCATTAAAGTCGTTTTTGGGGCTCTAGGTAGCTAGTGGTAGCGCGATGGGCTTTGAAATGGGGGTGTTCGGTTCGAATCCTAACGAACGTCATTAAATACATCCTTGTTTAGGCCGGATAGGGGCACGTTAAATCCGTAGACTGAAAAGCCCTTCTATGGTGTCAGAGAGGGTGAGAGAAGGTATGGCTCCCCCCAGATGTCCCCCATGGAGTTGCTCGGTCAAAATTGAGGTGGCACCAGGGGGTCATGTTGGTTCACGTATACAGTTCCCCCCATTCAATGCAAGCAACGATTCTCGCGGATTATATGCGAATGTTTTCATTGTCAAGTGCACCGTATTGGAAAACAACAACAACATTGTCGTTTTTTATATGCTTTGTTGTTTATCAGGTACGTTCCGTATGAAAATGTCATCCAAATGACATCCTATGACAAGCTCACGTTGAAATGCAGGTAGTACATGTCCAACCAGCATATCCGCGTAACGAAACATCTCAACTTTATATTCTAACCTTCTCTGTCACCAGGGTAATTCTTGTGCACATGTTCTTTGTACTTATGAAAATGTTTGGTTGCGTTATGGATAATACAATGTATTTAAACTGAACCAAGAATTCATTAGCCGTAGCGATTTCTTATATTGGTAACTTACTCTCTTTTGGTCGCATATCATATTCTTCCTTATTCTAACCTCAGAAATCAGGCTTCTCGTTTAAATTAATAGGCATGAGAGATTTAGAAAAATGTATACGTTTATATCACTGTAAGCTAGTAGCTTATTTAAAACGTAAGAAGAACTAATTTAAGAAGTATACAGCAGAATTAGTTTTCAGTCCTTTCCATTCATACCACGTAAATACGTGTAACGTACATACCTTCTTGCCGGTCGATGACCGAATGGCGAGGGCGCAGGCATTTAGTACCAGAGTCTGTGGGTTCGAGTCCCACTTTTGGCATGGACGTTTATAGCCGTTCGGAATCGGCTTTAAGCAGTTGATCCCTGTCTAATTAGCTCTCATGTAGCCAAAGTTGACAGGAAAGCTCCAAACCAAACATCCCTTCTGAAATGAGAGAATCGCTAATTAACCCTCTAAGCGTTGAAGACCTCTTCTTCATTTCTTTTTTCATTTTCTTTCAGCTGGTAAAATAATCCCATTTTTTTGTGTGTGTTCAAAAGCATCAAAATTGTACCATCTGACACTTCTGATCACCGAGTTTAGAATTGAGTAATCAGTCACAAACACTTTTCAAGTTGAAAGTATGTGACGGAAATACACGTCTCAAAAACGCTTAGAGGGTTGAACTATTCCACCTCATGTTGTTTTGTGAATAAGAAGAAAATTAACGTCTTTTACAGTTTTACTTGAATATTCTTTACTCTTTTTATGATCAACGGAAGAAGAACAAAAATCTTTTTCTCAGTAAGAATATTGAATAAAAAAAAGCTTTATGAGAAGAAATCTTTTATACTTGAGATATTTATCCCGACCACAACATGAAATTTGACACGGTACATTTCGCATAATGATATTTTTACGTATTTGCAAAATACACGTTATTGCAAGGGGTGAAATTACATTCTGTTACTGGTGAAGGGGGTGAGGGGGGATCAGAGGCATGGAAAACTGACGTTGAGTCTGGGGAAAACATTTCCATCGAGCCCCTAAAACTAAAAAATAAATAGGGCATTATGTATAGGTACTTTCAGATAAAATGATCTTCAACAGTGAAAAAATTAATTATTGTAAATCACAATTTAGTAGTAACATGTTTTTTCAACTAAAATTTCTGCGGGCTCTATTCTTTATTAAGTAGATGAGAATTTTAAGTGAAAATCGTAAAAGAGAATCGGTAATGAAAAAGGTTTTTAACTTTTGAAGATAAAAAAAAATAATGAAAGAGCTATAAATGCGCAAATTTGTTATCTTTCCGGATTGTCCTAAAGCATTGTCCTAAAGCCTGTACGGATTGTCAACAGCATTATTAACGAATACCCTTTTGTCTAAATAAAGAGAACTGCGTTTTTCGAAACTAGAATTGCAAAAATTTTTAGCATGAATATGGATTACAAAGGAGTTCCGTTTTGTTTGAGGTGGCTCTCTGTGATATGAAATGTTCTTAAGCACAGTATGGAGCCAGGAGCAAATAAATCATTTAACCAAGAGAGTTGGGTAATCGCCTTACCTAGTTCAGACAAAACAAGGACGCTGCTGGTCTAGTACATATGTCGCCTTACACTGAAAGGGAAAGATAAAGAGCTGACATTCTACACTAACCTCCCTTTCGAGTGCGTTCAGAAGAAAACTATTTCAGGAGAAGTCTGAGGACGCTTGGGGATAGGCGGCAGTATTGATGTGATTCGTGAGATGAATCCGGGAAGTAGCGGGCTTTCAATCATGTGGCGTCCAATTAAATGGAAAGCGGATTAACCAAGGCACACATACACAAGAGGAAAGTAAACCTTAAGAGGAAAAACGTCTAAAGCTTCGGCAATTGAGATATGCGGATTTCGAAATGCATAAGCTTAGGAAATAGAAAGCCAGAACAGCTAAATACGATATAATAAGTGTCGTTGCTAAGGTTAGACGAATATTATTCTTTCAACCAACCAACACACACACACACACACACACACACACATATATATATATATATATATATATATATATATATATATATATATATATATATATATATATATATATATATATATATATATATATATATATATATATACAGGGCCGGATCATCGCATAGACAAATGTCTAGGGCCTGGTTTTTTAAAGGGCCCGGTCAAACTGACTATTTTGAAAAGATTTGTAAATAAGATAGTTTACTTTTCTGTTGGTTTGATTTGGTTTAGAGCGCTACGGTCATTTTTTTTTTTTTTTTTTTTGCTACACAGGGGCTAATTAGACCGGGACCTACTGCTTAAAGCCGATTCCGAACGGCTACAAACATCCATGCCAACAGTGGGACTCGAACCCACAGACTCCGGTACCGAAAGCCAATACTTTTCTGTGGGACAACTGTATATAATAAATCTATAAATAGGCCTTTAGTTGCACACACTAAATGCCTATTTATAATTAATTAATATTTACAAATTAATTTTTTGAAAATTAATTTAAATTGCAACAATTCCTCGTCCTCGTCCAATTAATTTAAATTGCAACAATTCCTCGTCCAATTTAGTAACAGTGTCGCCACTGTACCTTTTTTTTCCTTTCTTTTTTTTAAGCAGTACGGTATTGCAACTAAAGGCCTATTCTGTTGGACAACTGTATATAATAAATCTATAAATAATCCTTTAGTTGCAATACCGCATTGCTAAAAAATGGTACAGTGGCGACGCTGATACTGAAGAATTGGACGAGGAATTGTTGCAATTTAAATTAATTTGCAAAAGCCAAAACATAACGTTGCCATCTGATATGCTGCAATTTATAAAGAGCACAAAAATAGTATTAACATTTCCAAATATAGAAATATTATTGCGAATATATTTAACGTTGCCTATAGAAAATGCATCTGATGAAAGATTATTCTCAGTATTAAAACGTGTAAAAAATTATTTACGAAACTCACCGAGTCAATCAAAATGAAATTTTTTAGGTGTTTTATACATCGAACAAAATGCTTTGAATAATATTAATTATGATGAAATAATTGATAATTTTGTTGAATTAAAGAGAATTCTTCAATCAAATTTATTCATATTTATATACTTACTTTTGTTAGACATTTAATAAAATAAATTTCATTTTTTTAAAATTTATAAACAAACTGTTCCAACTTTTCTAGAAAAACAAAAATTTATTGTTGTATATTAAATATTTTGTAATAATAATAGTTTAAGATTTGTTTTAGTTTTCACATTATATAATTTTGTTTTATTTATTGTTTTATATTTTTTGTGTGCTCTATTTCTTGTGGGGAAGGGAGGGGGCCCGGTAAGAAGAAAATGTCTAGGGCCCCAAAGTGGGTTAATCCGGCCCTATATATATATATATATATATATATACTAGCATTATTGCCCGGCGTTGCCCGGGTAGATATATAAATATAAAATTTTTCATGCATTCCATCAAAAAAATACTGGGCTGCACCCCCGCTCTTCATGTTTATCTGGCTAGTTGTGTTTATTTGGGGAGCCAGGGCCAAAGGTCATTCCCAACCCTCTTCCTCCCGCGCATTGGAATTTGACCCCCCCCCCCGTCACCTCCCAAACCATCTCTCTTAACGCAGCTAGTTGTGGTGAAGGGGCTCCACAGGTGGTCGCGCACCTCTTAGAGGCACAAAAATCATTAAACAAATTAATTTAAAAAAACTAATTGAGACCCAAATTTCGTTTTTCCTGATTTAAGTTTCTCGGGTCCTAAACATTAACTGTGCCGAATTTGGTCCCGGTGGGTGAAACAGTCTATGATTCTATAGCGGACAAACAAACAGACGAGCTCTTTTATATATATATATATATATATATATATATATATATATATATATATATATATATACAGGGGGATTTTTTTTAACTGGCACTACTCAGAGCCATTGTAGCGCGATCTGTCAGCCGGAATTTCACCAAAGTTGAGGGGCTATGGACAACATGGCAAAGAGTTTCCGTGAGAGAGAAAAAAAAAAGGTCCAAAAGTTGCCGATAGTGGAAGATATGGCGCTTTTGTTGTCGGCGCACTCAAGAATTTACATAAAAGGCAAGTAAAACATCAAAATACACATTCACGACTATGTAGTCGACAGCAGCGTCAGTATTTCGGGCTATAATGATAAGGGATGAATACCGGAAAAGTTGTAAGCAGACAAATGAATAACAAAGAAATTCCCCTGCAACACCACTTTCTGCAGCAAATTCACTTCTCCCTCCTTCAATGTGACCACAGTCCTGGTGGACGACACATTGTACCTTGAACACTACATTCTCAACGGCCTAGCGTTGCATGTCACCAGGAATGTTCATCTAAGTCTGGGATATGTTGTCCTTCAGGGCCGCCAAGTTCGAGACTCCACCAAGATACACCTTAGACTTTAAATAAACCCTCAGAAAGATGTCACATGGGGTACGTCCGAGAAGCGATAGATCGCGGTACAGATGGCTCTGAGTAGTGTCAGTTTAAAAAAAACACCCTGTATATATATATATATATATATATATATATATATATATATATATATATATATATATATATATATATATATATATACACACACAGTGAAACTTCTCTATGGCGGCCAGTAATGGTTCCGAAAAAAAGTGGCCGTTTTGAGGGGTGGTTGTGGAAAAGGGTTTTCTTCCATAATAATGGCTGTATGGAGTCTTTCATCGGTTCTGAATAAAGGATAGCCGTTTAGAGGGGTGACCGTCGAATAAAGGCGGCAGGCTAGAGAAGTTTCACTGTGTATAAAACGGCTCATTTACTCACATGTCGTATTCATAAACCACTGCACGAGTAAATGAACAAAACCACGGTGCTTCTGAAAAGATATTACAAGTAATGTCTTTGTGGCTAGACACCGCGCTAATGAAATTTAAGAAAATTAAAAATTTAAAGAGAAACTTAACATCAAATTTAGAACACGAGCTGTGTATGAACTGAGAGAGAATCCCTTTATTGTTGCTACCTTATCGTTGCACGTTGATATATGAGTAAATGAGACTTTTTTTTATAAATTGTTACTCATCTACAGTGTTTAGCCTATTGGATAAGGATTAAATATTATCAACGTCATGACTTTAGTTTTAGATGCATTTGCTCGGACTATGGCCATTAGTTCACTGTCTTTTCCTCCTTTTAATCTCACTTGTTTGTAAAGCTGTATTTCGCCTTTCGTGGATTTAATTATTTTGTACTTATCTTTTTTGTTTCTCTAATGATATAGAAATTTTAGCAAAACTATTACATTGGGGCACGAACAGTCATACGCAAACAAAAGAGCAAATTTGCAGATTTTCCAATAGACACAATACAATCGAACCCCATTATAGCGAACTTCAAGGGACCAAAGGTTTTGTTCGCTTTAGCCGGTGGTTCACTATATACGAACCGTTAAGAAAAATGCTATGGTTCCCAAAATGTATAACTAATTAGTTGCAATGTGTATTCAATAATGATGTATTAAGAAAATGATAAAATCTATTAAAAATGATCATTAATGAATTAAATCGACTAAAATCGATTACATTAAACTGACACAATACTAATTAAATTACGTACAATAGGAAAACAGCGGGACCAAAACTTTCGTTCGTTATATCCGTGAGTTCGTTATATACTGGGTTCGCTATAACGGGGTTCGACTGTACAGCATATATGTGTCTACTCTGAACTGAATTTTTGAGGCTATCATTTTTCTCTCTGATTTGGATGTATAACAGAATAAAGAGAGGAAATAATCTCACGAGATACTAAATTGGTGAGAAAAAAATAATTATATTTTTTTCTTAGCAGCGACACTTGTCGACATATACATAAACTAAAAAGAAATCACTTAAAACTACCTTCGATTTGAGTATAATGTGTTTTAAACATTTGTACTAAACGTATTCGTAATTTAATGTTAATACAATGAAGAATGATATTATTACGAGTATATTCGTCTAGGTTGATGAGCCATTGTATGACTTTTCTATTTGTAACATCACAAGTTCCAGATCTGGAACAAGAACTCGAACACACACCTATATACACAAAAGAAGAGCGCGAGAGAAAGAGAGATAAAGAATTGCCCGTGATAAACCTAAGCAGATCTTCTTCCACACTGGTGAGCCGAAAATTATGACTTTCTTTCTAATATGCAATTCACTGTGTATCATCAGAACGACCCTGACTCGCAAACGCTTATTCTCTAGCTAAGACGAAGATATCCAACCATATCTGTTACCATGGTGCTATCCTCAGATGCTCTGACTCGTGCAAGTTTCAGCCTGAAGTCGCATCGTTGGTCTAACACAGTGCATAGGTATAGGCATAGGCATAATTAACTTTAGAGTCTCCTGGAGCTAGAGCTCCATATCCTCTGCATTCAGTGTGGAATGTATCATGATTACCGTTCTCTAAAATTGATTATAATAGTACTGAGAGTGTGTGTGAATGGAAAAAAAGTGAATTAAATTAAATTACAAACAGTTTTAAACTAAATTAAATTACAAACTTTTGGGCGTGGTGGTCCAGTTGGCAAAGACAGCGAGCCAGTGATCTGAACGTCTCTGGTTCGATGCCGGTCACTGACAAATCCACCGCAGTGTACACTAATGGCGGCTGGTGCACGAAAAATCCGTTGTGGCTGCAATGTCCTCCAAGTTCTCAAAATTTACCTCTGGAGGTGCGGGGTCAAGTATACCGGTCTCGTCACTTGACTTGGTTCAAAAATACGGCACCGACCCTTTAGCCAAGCCGGACTCCAACCCTTGTAGTGCTATTCAAAACCGTAGCCACACCATTCTGTCCAATAGCCTTTATGGACTTGATCTGATGTACTGTCGGTCAAGGGGGCATAGGACACAACAATAACAAACAGTTTTAAAAGTTTAGATTGGTAGGTAATGACTCTAACACAGTGATTCTCAACCTTTTTTCGGTCACGGTACACTTTCAATAATTTGAAAATTTGGCGGCATACTAACAATAAGATAAATGAAAAAGAATTTTACTTGGATGTACCTATAATGATGTACCTATAATATATTTTGATGTACGTATAATATGTAAAAATAGCATACGGAATAATTCGCAGTGACGGTACACTAAAGTGCCGAGGCACAGTGGTTGAGACTCACTGGTCTAACACATACCATATATCCTTGGACTAGGATCTAGGTAGTTTGGAAATCATGAAAACCCACCGAAGCTTCTTTATTTCCCTCCAATCGTTTCCTGAACGATTCCAGCAGTCTAGCGGGACACATTAAACTGCTGGAAACAGCCATCTTTGTCGGAGAAGACCATTGTTATGTTCATGTTCCATAAAGATGTTTAGGTGGGTGGCATAAGTCAGATTACCGTCAGAATGAATGACCAGACAGAGGGATTTCTGAAAATATCACTATTCATCCACTCGTGTTTCTTTCTTTCCTCATGTTTACCTGGTGAAAACGAACGTATACATTCAGCCCATCACCATGATGCGGGCAGAAAATAGGATTTATTAAACAATAGTTTCTCTGATGGATTTTAAGTGCAGCTCCGAGGATTACTTGCCTATTTAACCAATTCAAATGAGGAATAAAGGTTATACCAATATAGTGACTAGTCTACAGCTACGCATCCCACAAGATTAGGTTTTAATGCATTGTTTGTCGTAAGGCAGTCTCCTCGACATAATTAATAAAATTATCTGCAATTTATGTCATATTTCCCGTCAAATGGTCTGTATAGAGCATTGGTTCATAAACTTTTTAGTGTCGCGGACGTCTTTGATGATCTGATGAAAGCTATAGATTCCTCCATCTAACAATCACAGAGCGTGAAGACTCAAAATTTAAAGGAATCAGATATGTAAAATTTTATTAAAAAAATAAACGCTTACGACTCACCTACAACACATATTGATGAACACAGTATTGCAGAATATACAATATACGGGAAAATATCGCTAATCAATCACTTAATCATTTATATACAGAAAAATTTAATACCAAAACTATAGAGAAATGTCACAGTCATACTTTACAAAACTCTTTCCCTGCACAATTGTCCATCTGATTCTGATTGAATTCAAATTGAAATGCTACTTCGTGGTTATGTTTTTAAATTTTCAAATTTAATACATGCATCAATTTTAGTTTCAAATAAAAGAATCTTGAAATTTGTGCTTGCCGCATGATCCAGTTTCTGGACTGGAATTCTCCAAGTCGGCGGACCCAAAAGGGGTTCATGGACCACATGTTATGAAACCATAGTTTAGAGAAATAGTCTTTGGTGAGAAGTTTTAACGAAGGATGCATAAAACGCAGGTTCGTGGTTTCTCTGTCCTCGAACTTCTGTTGTAAATTTCTAAATATGACTTGTACAGAGATCATGTCATAAAACTTACTGTACTGAGAAGTCCTTGATGTAAAACTATCGATCCTGATGATTCATTCCTTATTAATCATAATAGAGTCTTCACGTCTTCCCCCATGGCATCTGAATTCAACACGTCGACAGCGAATATCTAATAACTGCTTATATATGAATGCATCTTTAAATGTCACTATCGGTCTCATAACAGTAGGACTGTTACGAGAAAGTCAATAGCTTGATTTGATAGTAAGATTTTATCGCATCAATAAGTAAATATAACAAAACAGAGTATTTTTGGTATAATACAAACTAACAACAATTTATAATAATCGTTAAGTTTTAGATTTCCTGCATACAAAATAATTTTAATCCCATTTCGCTTTCTCGATTTGAAAAAAAATATTTCAATTTTCAATTTTGTCCCGGTAGTGAAATTCGCACAGTAAGGAATTCGGGACGATAGAAAGAAATTTCATGGATTCTTTTCAAATAAATATTTGTGTTAATTTAGAATTTCAAAATGTATATAAATTGCACTTGTTCTGAGTTCTTCTGATTATATGAGCTCATGAGAATCGGATATCTTGTCAATTTGCATTAGGTTTTTCAGATTTTCCGTTTACAGCATACAAATCTGGGAGAAAAATGAAAATTTTTAGCCAAGAATTTTTACCAGGTTTAAGTAATTCTTACAATTGTTCATGCTAGTAAGTTTTTAATATTAAGCGCACTTGTGAGTAACATAATATTTTGGCCATACAAGTTGGTATTCAAGGATATTTATCTATTGCAAGTAAAATGAGCTTAAAATTTTCAGGAAGTGTACTATTACGGCCAGAGTTCATCGTTAAAAGGAATATGAAATGTTGTGCAGAAATAATGAAAAAAACTCAATGTATAAAATGAGTATTCGTTTACAATATAGAGCACTTCAGCTAATATACGAACTAATTCTATCACGATGAAAAAAGATAAGTTATTAAATGATGTAGTAAATTCACAATAAAAATTATTTAAAACTCAGTAACACCACATGTTGCTTATCTAGATATCCGGCAGATCTTATAAGTTGTATTATTTTAACGAATTTTGCCACAGTTTATCATATTTTTCTCTGCACTCTTAAAACAACTTGACTCGAAGACCCCTTCTAAGTCAGCCAGACGCATTTGGAACACCAGCAGACCATGATCATCCAGAATAAACTCATATGATCGTTTACTGGGATTAATTTTCTCTTTTGTGTATTTGATTTCTTCTTTTCTCTGAGAAGATCCTTCTCTAGACAAGGGAAAATGCTTTAGTTAGAAAAACATTATTTCCAAGGTATATTTCCTGAACAGAAAATCTCTCTAATTGTCTCTTATATTTTTCATTCAACTATGATACTAAAATAACACCATTAACATTTCTGTTCTATAAGGTGAATGTCTAACGACAAGTACCCCCCGCATTGGACTAAAAAAAAAAATATAAAAATTTTGTTCTTATAAATTTGTAAAGATTACACAAAAAACTATACACTATGTTTGTAATTTTTCAACAGATGTTATTTTTTTTGTAATAAACTGGTGAACTCTTTGCACGCATGCGTGCAAACAAACAACACACACACACACACATATATATATATACATATATATAGACAAAAAAAACGACGCACCAAGGAGTTTTCCGGATGGGACGAAAATCGGTAGATGTGATGTACATGTACAGGAAAACAAATGATTACAATTTGAGAAAAATTGGATGATTTATTCAAGAGAAAGAGCTTTACAATGTGAAAAAGTCAATAACGCGTTGGTCGACCTCTGGGCCCTTATGCAAGCAGTTATTCGGCTTGGCATTGATTGATAGAGGTGGTGGATGTCCTCCTGCGGGATATCGTGCCAAATTCTGTCCAATTGGCAAGTTAGATCGTCAAATTCCCGAGCTGGTTGGAGGGCCCTGCCCATAATGCTCCAAACGTGCTCAATAGGGAAGAGATCCGGCGACCTTGCTGGCCAAGGTAGCATTGGGAAAGCACGAAGACAAGCAGTAGAAAATCTCGCCGTGCGCGGGGGGCCATTATGTTGCTGAAATGTCAGCCCAGGATGGCGTGATATGAAGAGCAACACAACGGGGCGTAGAATATCGTCGACGTACCACTGTACTGTAAAGGAGCCGCGGATGACAACTGAAGGGGTCCTGCTATGAAATGAAATGGCACCCCAGACCATCACTCCTGGTTGTCGGCCCATATGGCGAAAGACAGTCAGGTTGGTATCTCACCGCTGTCTGGAGTGTCTCCAGACACGTATTCGCTGGTCATCGGGGCTCAATTGGAAGCGGGACTCACCACTGAAGACAATTCTACTCTAGTCAGTGACATTCTAGGTCGCATATACCCGACTCCACTGCAAACGGGCTTGTCGGTGTACAGAGGTCAATGGTAGTCGGCGCAAGGAGCGCTGTGAGCTCAGCCCCCTTTCTCTGAGCCGCCTATTAATGGTCCTTGCGGCCACTGAAGCACCAGTTGCACGTACGATCGATGATAATGATGAATCTGGGGCTGTGAGTGCCGCTCTGGCGATTGCTGGATCCTCACGTTCTGTCGTTTCTCTAGGCCGACCGCTTTCTTCTTGACGCTGTGTTCGGCCATGGTTCACCCATTTCTGCCGACATCGTCTAATAGTGGCATTGCTCCTATCCAAATGTCGAGCGATTCGCTGATTAGATCAATCGGATTCTTTGGGCCCAACTACACGTCCTCTCTCAAATGCTGACATCTGCGCATATTGTTCGCGCACCTGTATGCGAGGCATATTTACTATCTACCTGAGTACACGGAATGAAATTTGCAAAAATTTTATGACCTGGAATCGAAATTTCTCCACTTTAATAGCCTGCCAGTTGCGCAGTTAAGATGCTCTGCAGCGTCACATGTTCATTCATTGGCCACCAAACATTAAAATTTTGCATTTTCCGTCAAAACCTGTATCCATATCAATTTGTGTCCAATTTGCATTACCCCTTCTTGGTGCGTCGTTTTATATATATATATATATATACATATATATATATATACGCATAGTCCTGTTTGCTTCTACAAAACAAGCATACCTAATGAGTATTTATTTAACACTGGCAACAGTTGCTCACAAATCAATCTGCCCTGAAAGTACATTATAAACAGCTCATATTTAACCTGAAGTCAGTAAAGTGAAAATAGATGCAAATTTCATACTGATAAATAAAAAAAGTGCGTTTTTGGAGCTTTTCAAACAATTGAAATACAGTCGTGTAAGAAATTAAGAGAATTTGCTGACTTGGTAGATTATCTCTAGAACTACTGTACCGATTTTAATGAAATTTGATATGTACATACATTGATACAATACAAAACAAATAACCATTCAATAATTGTAATACACACGCATGATCATGCGCAAAACTCATTGGAGTCGGAAGGTATGAAACAGCGGTTGCAGAATAAACAAAAAAATGGGTTAATAGATGGGTTAGTAGAGGGTATGGTTCCCTCTTACAGATATATTGGTCTCGCAACGTGATTCCATACTTGAAATAAGGCAGTTTATCATTTCCTGTGGCAATTGATCCCACTCGTTCAGCAACGCTGTTGTCATTCCCTGGATGGTTCTCGAAGGGGGGTTGCGAGTTGCAATTGCCCTCCCCAGAGCGTCCCAGGCATGCTCTATAGGGTTAAGATCTGGAGATCTGGCTGGCCAATCCATCCGGCGAAAATCCTCAATCTCTAGAAATTCGTCGACCAGAAGAATTCTATGAGGCCTCGCGTTATCGTCCATTAAAATGAACCCAGGGCCAACTGTACCCCTGAAAAGGCGAACATAGGGCTCCAAGACCTCATCCCTATATCTCACACCAGTCACAGTGCCTCTTTCAAAGACATGGAGAGGTGTGCGGCCATCCAACATGATGCCTGCTCAGACCATTAAACATCCTTCGCCATAATGGTCGATTTCGTGGACATTGGAGGGTAGGTAGCGGGTCCCTGGTTCTCTCCATATGAACGTACGGCGAGAATCTGTGTTTAGGCTGAACCGGGACTCATCAGTGAAGAGAACGGTCGCCCATTGATCCATACTCCAATCTCTATGCTCTCTGCACCATGATAAACGGATTCTCCTGTTCGTAGAAGTGAGCGGGACGCAAACAGCAGGTCTTCTTGCAAACAATCCTCTCTCATGAAGTCTTTTGGAAACAGTCATCCTTGATACACGGGTTCCTGTTGCTGCATACAAGTCACGAGAGAGCTGAGAAGCTGTATCACTCCTGTTACGCCTCGCTATAATCGACAAATGGCGATCTTCTCTGGCCGTCGTGGTTCTTGTACGACCTTGTCCAGGTTTTCTCTCGATGGATCCTGTATCCTGGAACTGTATCCATAAGTTACACACGACGCTGGGCGTTAAATTGAACTCTCTACAAATTTGGACTTGAGATTGGCCTGCTTCTAGCCTCCTACAATTCGCCACCTCATTCCATCATCTAAACGTTGGTGGTTACTCATTTTTACTGTTACAATTTGAAATTAACCGATTGCTGCAAAATAACACCAAGAAATTCGCCGAGGTGTGCTTGCGAACGAAATGCGTCTTAACTTACGCGCGCTTATAAAGCCTGTTTCTCTACTGGCTCCGCCTACACACACGTGTACGCTTACGTATTTGACGTACAATATTTGGATTTTTGTCTAGAAGCAGTGGTTTTACATTCAGTTCAGTTCTTTTCATGAAATTCGATAAAATATGCAAATTCTCTTAATTTATTTCACCAGTGTAGAATGGGAAAACTGCAGGAAACAAAGAAATAGGTCCATATCAAATTTCCAGTCTTTGTATTAAATGATATATTTTTCATATTAAGTTTTTAATGTAAGAAAATTTACATGTAGTTATTTAGTAATTGCTGCATAAAACACTGAATGAACGGTTGCTGATATTAACAAAAAAAAAACTATTAAGTTTCACGAGTACGGGCAAATATTTGATGTGTATTAATAAACGGTAAATGTTTTTTTTAAACGGTTCATTTTATGAAGAGTTGTGATCTGAAAATCAAATTACTGTAACAGAATTAAGGATTGAGCTATTTAATTAATATTCAGTCAAATATTCAGGATTTTTTTGGGGTTATCGGACTCACCTTTGATGTCATAAATTTTACTTCTTTGATGATAGAATCTGGAACACATTACTTGAATCTATAGTTTCGCGTGAAATATCCAGGATAGCTTTGTATTTATACAAACTGACGTTCTCCGTAACGTTAAATCCAAGAACGTACATAAAACTGAGTTAGCCAGGCAGATACTAAAAAGAACATCTACTGGTTTTAATTGATATTATCATTAGATGATGTAATTTAGAAGCATGAACTAAGACTTCGTTCGTTTAAATGTACTTAAAACGTGTTGGCTCCTGTGATTGGCTAATGGTCAGAGTACATCCGGTATTCCAGTAGTTTGGTTAACGCTTTTAGTTTTTACGAAAGACTTCAATACGAAGTTTTTACGAAGACATCAATATCGCTTTTCGTTAACCGAAAGAAATCTGATATGGATTTTCACTTGTAGAGTAAAGCGAAATCGAAAATAAAGTTCCGAGTCCATATATTTTTTTAGTAATTATTATTATTATTATTAATATTATTTTTTTTTTTCAGCGAAGAAAGTTTGGACCTAAGTGACATGCCCACCCTGATGCATTTAAACGACGATGAAATGTTAGTAGATGACTCTCTTTCTAATGAAAACTCTTCAGATCAGTCCAGTTACACAACAAGAGACATTCCCAAACACCACATAATATTGACTGTTCTTAGCGAAAACACCTACAAAATTGGTACCCCTTTCTTTCAGAGGAACTCATGGATTCACAAAATAGAATTTCTGATCTTGAAACTGGATATTTTTCAAATTATTTCAACAGTGACCACAATTCCTATTTAGTCTTGACGAATAATATTCTTAGTAGAATATCAATGAGAAAGTAAAGAGGTGAAGGCAAAATTTTTATGAATATCAATTCATCAATAAGAGAATACATAAATTTAAAAATATATCGTTAATTAAAGAAACTAGAATGTCTCCAAATAAAACAATAGGATTATTTATAAATTTTTTTTTACATAGTCTATATAAATAAAGCAGAGTGTCTCTATGTATGTATGTATGTAACGTATACAAATCTACATTTCTTGACGAATCTGATTGAAACTTCGTATACTTATGTTTTGAAGCCTGGAGATAATTCTAATATAAGTTTGGAAGCTTTAAAATGCTTATATATAAATAAAGTTTTTAAAAAATATTTCATTAGTTTATAAAAGTATAAAGATCCGAATTAAATAAAGCGGTATCCCGATAACCTCAAAGGATGCTCTTAATTAGTGTTTAGTTTTGTTAACAAGTATGTCGTGAGAAAAATCCATAGAATATATACGCTAGAGAAAGATCTGTTAGATTAAATGCGAGGAGCAATTAGGGTGGAAGCAATTTTGTATGGCTGACAGAGAGAATATGACATCACGGATCTATGGCTCCTAGTCACGGAAAATCGACTTACATTACCCCCAACGGTGAGTACCTGGTACACTGCCAATATTGACTGGGAGACAGATGTCCTGGTGACTTATTTCTTCTCCCTGAATTAAACTTTGTTCTATTAATGTATTTCAGTCTTTCACTTTTTGTGCTCCGCTGAAAAGATAATGGAAGTCGAAGAAGAAAATGTTTTTTTGAAAATCATTTTAACATTTGACTAACAGCGTACTACTTTTGTGCATTAATCCTCAAATATTCTTTAAGACACCACCCAGTTGTTTTGAAAACATCTTAAATGCTCAAAGAATTCTGTCCAGTTCTTTTCAGAAACGAGATAGAAGATAAAGCAGGTTTGTAGCTTTGGTTGAGTATTCAATTGTTTGGCAGAGTGTTTGCTTATAGCCTTCTCACGCGGCAAACAAGCGGGTTACTCAGTATTTGCCTTTCTTCTGAATGTATAACGTGAATATGGGACAAGGTTAGAGCTAACAGTTTCCCTTTCATTTAAAATTCTTCCAATTATTACACCTTTTCGCATGAGCTTATTGAACACGTATAATTATGTGTAATAAAAAAAAACTTTCCTATCTTCTAATATTTAAAAAATGAACGTCTGAAAATGGTTTTACATATACTGTCATTCTTAATACGATAATATTTGAATGGTAAATATTTTTATATAACCTGGAAAAGAAGTACAGGCAACAAGTAGCGTAAATATTGAGAATTTAATACATTTATGCCAATCTAATCCATATTCTAGCTGCCGTTGTTTTGTTTCTAAAGGTTTATCATAGTGTTACATACTATTCGTACACAACCACAAGTCAACCAAAAGATTCCCTAAACCGAAAATACAACAGAAATGGAGTATATTTCATTTCAAAAATTGTTAATTTACATTTATAATGTACTTTTTCCCGGATGTAAGAGTTCAGCAGGTTATAAGCAATTACGAAAAGTATGGTTTTTTGCTATTTAAATTACACACTGTATAGTTCGAATTTATTTTTGCTTACCTGTTATTCTGCTTATTTTAAGTTTGATGGATACTAACCACTCATCACCATGTTAAGAAATGTCATTTTCACGAATAATATCCATCGTGGACATTTTACAATAATAAATCTAAATTTATAAATACCATCCTCATTTCAAAAAATTTACAATTAAATGTAATAGCTTTCTAAAAAGACAAAAATTAATATCAAATTTCACTAAAAAACTTTAAATATGAATTAAGAAAAGGATAACATCAGTTTTTTTTAGTTACGTTTTTTTAGTTACAGTTTTTTTAGTTAATAGTTTGTCGAAACGACAAACAAAGAAGACCCTTAAAGGATAAAGTTAACACATCATAAGCTAGATGATTATTAATCGATACTAATATGAGTACATTAATACGGCCACACACACAGCACTTTTGATATCTATATTGATTCATTTAAATGAGCAATTGCAGTATAATTGTTGCATAGTTGTAAGCAATTGTAGCAATTGTAGTATAGTTATAATGTATTTTATTAATTCACGTAATTAAGAAGTTGTAAAAACTGAAAATTACCCTGAAAATATCCTCCAAAATATTAATCGTTAAGCCGAAAAAAGTTATTCTTTTCCTCACATACAAGCACATTTAAATCTGAATGAATCCATATATGCACAAATTTACGGGAAAACAATAAATCCCCGGTTTAAGAGTTGTTTAAAGATGAAACAGAACACTACCACGGAAAAAACAAAGAAGAAAATCTAGTGCGTTTCTAGTGTCAGCATTTTCTCAAGAGTCAACTTCTTAGGCAAGCGTAAAACCAGTCCAACATTTCCCCCTCTAAGCAAGTTTAATGTCGGAACTCGAATAAGTGCGGGTCATATACCCAATTAAGTACCACCTGACACATGGTTGTATGTGTGCGATAAATTTTACCCAAAGCAATAACTAAATGAACTCACCCTGTGAATATTTATGTATGTATGCACTAATGTATGTTTATGAGCACTCATGCATGAATACTTGCATGTATGCATATATACACATAAAACTGTAATTAAGAGAGCAACGATGTTCATGAAATTACTTATCAATAGCGTTTGAGAAAAATATATATCAAAAGGATGCCTAATTCACTACCCACGTAGAGAAAAAGATAAGCGTTTCGTTTGTCTGTATACTCAACATGCATATTAATAGAGAAATATTATATAAATAAACAAAATATTAGTTTCTTCTGGTATGCAATGTTGAAGGTTTGTGGTATGAATCAACCCTTCGTACTCCTCCTTTATCTACATATAGCTGACGAGTATATAGTGAAATCATAAAAAATATCGATATCCA
>OU015501.1:74749861-74835858 GCA_907164885.2 Dolomedes plantarius
TTCTTCAATATTCCTCACATTATAGAGATAATCACTGTTAAAGCATTCTGTTAAAATAAGAAAAAAGACTTATATTATAGTTTATGTTATAAACTATAATATAAGTCTTTTTTCTTTATATATATATATAAAGAAAAAAGTTATAGTTTTAAAGCATTCTCCGTAATAATATCAAAATCGAAGTTCTGCAGTTGTATATACGCATTCAATCGAAACACAGTTGAGTCGTTATTTAGAGAATTCTGTTTGCTGTTTAACTCCAAAACCTATTAAATTAATAAATATGTAGCTTAAAAACTTCGTCATGACGAAAATTCAATTCATAGAAACTGACTTAAATTAAAATAACGTAATAATGTTGTAAAAATAAACTTAACTGCTATGCGTAATTCAGTACAAGATAACTTGTTTAAGTAATTTCATTTTAAAAGAGTGTAAAAGAGTGTATGACTAACAAAACAAAACTAATAAAATAGCAAATATTACGAAAGCTTAGTCTAATAA
Source organism: Dolomedes plantarius (assembly GCA_907164885.2). NCBI lineage: Eukaryota > Metazoa > Arthropoda > Arachnida > Araneae > Dolomedidae > Dolomedes > Dolomedes plantarius. Next base: position 74,750,366 of record OU015501.1, read on the forward strand.
AATGTATATAAATATAAATGCATTTGTTTCTGAAAAATTAATGCGAAACGAGAATAAACTACTTAAAAATAAATTACAAAAAGATGAAACCGAAACGCATTGTGATAATGAAGATTTCCACAAAGATGCACAAGATAAATTCTGAAGATTCGTATGTTTTGTATTCCATATACTCTCCCAAATTGTTAAAAATTCGTTATTCTACTCTGAATAGGTTTCTTATGAGCGGCGTTTTGTTCATAAATACGTGAATGTTTTGAAGCAGAAAATTTATGAATTCCCCCAACCCCTCTCCCTATGACTTTAGGAGTTAAAGAGCCTTTTTGGAACATAAAAACTGTTATTAAAAATTCAAATCTTTTACAGTCGAAAAAAAACTTTGTTATATGGAAAGTGTTTTTCGTAATATGGGGATACATTTGCATATAAATGTCGTCCAAAACTAAGGTTCTGCAGAAATTTTCACAAGATAGAATATTACGTAAAAATGAAGTTCTCTGTTTGGAGACTCTATAGTACTGTATATACTCAATATTTTATACTGTTCGGCTCAATACAGAATTAAATGCAGTATTCTATGTAGATTATCATAATTTTTCCCATCTCTTTTCGTATCTTACAAGTTTATATTTCCATTTATACAGTAATATTCACCACGAAAAGTCGCTTGGGTGCTCAGATTTTTGTATCATCAAAGGTTTTCTTTTTAGAATATTTTAAGGGATTTTTTAACTCTATTATAGTTCAGTAATACTGCATAGTTTTTCACATTTACGTATGATGGTCTTCTATTAAAAAAAAACCTGCTTCACTCAGGTCACTACTGTTTATTTCACGTAAAGTCAAAGATGGTGAACGAAAGACGGTGGATGGTAAACTTGCCTTAATTTTCACTGCATTTATTTTCGCTCAAATCCTTAAAGTTTTCATTACGGCACTTTGAAATATAAAGGCATTATACATGTGCAGTATCGTACAAGATCTAAGGACATTATGCTACTTATAATGAACTGAGCAAAATTTTCCAATTTTTTTCTTCTGCATTAGAGATAACCACCTCGCGGGACTCGAACAAGGAGAAATCCTTTAAGCTGATTACACAATAGAACTATGTTTCTAAATCCAAACTACCAGCATGCGTGTTGCGCTACGAAAATCAAATTTAGCTAAACCAATCACATAGAAACATATACAAATGAAATTCAGGACAAAATGTACTGATATATACAAAATCATACCCAAGGTATAAATAAGCTCTTTAAACATAAAATGTCCATTTAAAGATATCAAGAGTGTCTGCAGAAACATTTATTAAATTTAGAATCAAATGCTCACTTAAAAGTCTTATAATTTAAATAAGTAAAAGCGAGATTCTCTCTCCAAATAAGGTTTTATGTTTAAATTAATAAATAACTGGAGACTTTTTCTTTACTAATCAATAATTAAATTAATTATTCATTACAGAAATGTTTAAGTAAAAAATAATATTCTACCACCAATTTTTTCAAACTTCCATACAAACTGAACCGTAACGGTATTCTGAGAAAAAAATCCGAAATCAATTAAACATTCACACTACTCTTTATAAGCAGCCATTTACGATATGTAACAAGATAAAATGACGGTTTTTTATAAATAAGATTAGAAATACGAGGAGAATTTTTTTTCAAATTCCTAAATCTATTATTTTTCATCAAAGAAACAGGATGATTTCACACGCAGAACATCCTGAATAATTCAGTGGAAAATGGTTTAATTTTTTAACGTCCAAATGGTAGAACTTAAAACACATCCATATCTTAATCACTAATCATAAAAGAAACAATTTTAATGAGACAAAGAAATGCATTAATTAAAGCTTTCTAAAATAAATTGAAACAGCCGCGTGATTGTTTAAAAAATATTGAAAGTGAAAGTAAAATTCCTTTTTTAATATTAAATTCATTAAAATTCCATTTATGATCTCAAAAAAATTACAGTGCTCATAATTTCCATTACAGTTCTATATCTTAAAAAGTTTCCCAACTTTTGTATGTGTATTTGTCTCACTGTGACAAATAATAAGATGAACAGAATTCCATCTGAGCCAGTCAGTAATATCACAGACCAAATTCAAAATTTAAAAGAATTTCTATCCCCATCTTTATTTCTATTAATTTGTTTCTTTAGAGAAACGCCCGCTTCTAAGGAGAGATAGATGCCTTCAGAGATGAGGTTTCTGGAAAATATGCCATATTTATGAGTCACGCTAGGCAAATCCCAGAAAATTGAGCTCTGGTGAAGGCGTAGATGTGCTAGCCTTCGACTCACCACACCTAACACAGACCCAACTCCCTGCATTAATAATTCCGCCACATATAATAAACTCCTCTTAACTCCACTTTTTACGAGGAAAATAAGCCAATAGCTGAAGAAATCAAGTACAATTAAATAAAAAGTTACTAAAACTCAATGAATTTTATTAAATTTAATTCTGCTATCTTTTAAATAACGATAAATCAGGAATTAGAAGAAAGTAACTATGCTTTTAGACTATATTTGTGGAAAACCATTAAAATATATACTATATTTAATATTTCATCGTCGGATGGGCCTATAGGGAATTTGTTTTGGAGAATTTATATCTAGAACTAACAGTAGTCTGAACGAAGAGTTGTTTCAGTACGGAATATATCCACCCCGACTGCATTACAAATCTCGTAACATCGAGCCATGAGGAGCATCAGTAAGTGACCTTAGGCAAACTGGCTCACTTCGCTTTCAAGGCAAACAATAAGACCCTGTTTGTTTTCAGAGGAGGAAGGCCTTTGGAGCAACAATGGTACTCTCTATCGCTTCAAAAACAAGACTGGCTTGTAAACTTACGATCTGGGGAGCATGCTGGTTATACTTTTTAAATATGATCAATATTCTCGGATAAACAAATGATTAAATTTCGATTAATATCCTATGTTTCCAGATGTATTCCTACAACTCGTGTATGATAGAGTGTGAAACTGTCATCCGCAAAAATGAATTCTTCCCTTTACAGTACTACGTAACAACAGATCATGACGGTGATTGACTTTCTTTCAATAATAATAACCAGTCGTAGTTCCATGTCTCACCGCTTCTAACGTAACACCGGATGATGACCAAATGACTAGGGAGCTGGCATTCGGTACTAGAGTCTGTGGGTTCGAGACCCACTATTGACATAGACGTTTGTACCCGTTCGGAATCGGCTTTAAGCAGTAGGTGCCTGTCTAATTAGCCCTCGCGAAGCAAAAAATGACAGTAGCGCTCTAATCCAAACCAAACCTAACTCTTAACGCATGTATGCTGCCACTATAACGCTGAATGTCACCCCACACCATGAATGCAGTGGCACACCATTAAGAACCCATTCAAGAAAGTTTTACCACTGATAAGCAAAATTATTTTCCTGCCAGATCCCCTGATGTCTAAAAAATCCGAGGAAACAGTAAAAAAGACTCGCATGTAAAATGAGTTCATCAGCCCCTTGGAACCTTATTCAATAAAGAATGCTTGGTTTTGACAGTATCGGGAACATGCAGACTACAAGACATCGTATGCGTGCGCGGGCGTCTGATCTGATCTAATCGTACAAACTTAGATGACTTGCTACAGTTTGTCGAAATTTCTGTGAGTACTTGTACTTGAATTGTATTGGTTCGAAAGAAGACTTGTCTAGGTCGGTCAATACATTTTGGCACAAAAAACCCGCCATGTTACTCCATAGTAAAGAGAAGATGATCTCCTAAGCAAGAGTCTGGAACACGTTCCATATGTTTGAGATGCTGGTCAGAGCCTACATGCTATGTTATTTGAATAAATCTCATCTGATTTTTTAAAAATATTCTAATAATTTTTCCCCGCGTGGAGTCCTATATAATAAATGTGGTCTTTGAGGTATAAAATATTAAAGTTTGCATGGTCTCCCTTCACTAAAACATCTAATGCCATTCGCTAACGGCTACATTTTGCCTTTAATTCTTTAAATGATACCATACGATCCTTGCGGGCTCGTTACAAAAATTATCATGAGTTTTCTGTGATCTCGTCGACATTGTCAGATACCATACAAATACGTACAGGCCAATTTGATTGAAATTGCCGTTGCAACCACCGGAAACATATTACAGCTTTACGTTTCAGACATGAGTGTATATCACGTTTGTTTCTGACTCTTGAAGTCTGGTGTGCGTACAAATGTATGAACATATGTATAATCATGTATGTATATGTGTATTCCAAAATATTTGCCGAAATAGAGAAAGAAGAGAGTTCTTTATATTTTCTTTTCTCGCTTCGTCTCTCTCTATATACATATGTATGTATATGAACACATATATATAAACATGTATGTATATGAACACGCATCAATACGACTTGCTGGTTAGCAGTAAACTCTCTTGATGAGAAAAGAAAGAAAGCAGTAGTTTCTATAGCGCCAATAGAACCCATTACATAAAGAAAAGGAAAGGAGCACAATTACTCTGAAGTGATTTTATGCAAGAAATATGTTTGAGATCATACATTGTTCAGAGGAATTTAAAGAAAATTCAAAGTGAGTAACATTGAAGCGAGATATCAAATACAATAAAAATCTTAAACAAGTTAAAGTAAACAGGCGGTTACCTCAATGAAGTCGGTAAACTGTTGAGAGGAAACTTCTAGGCAGGCAGTTGACTAGAATCAGTAAAATCATCACTCTGTAAATGTGTACATCACTCTGTAAAGATAAAATACCAACGAAGTCTCAGAAAACTGAAGAATAAGTTATGTTATATGTTTATGAGAAGTATAAATCTACTATATTATTCAAGTCAAGATGAAAAAAAAAGTGAAGAAATTAAACAAATATAGTTTATTAAAATCTGAGTACTTTACCGAGATTTCATATTTAGAAAAAACTAATTATAAAATAATCGAAACAAATTAGGATATGAAATTACAGTCATAAAATACAAGTGAAGAGGAATTCTATCTGAATCAGATTAATAAAAAACGTTAATACAGTAGAACCCACTTAATACAAGATCACGAGTAAAACGTACAAATTGTTTTGAAATATTGGTTTCTAATGTGTAATAATGCAAAATTTCATGCTTTATACGAGGACCTTCACAGATATTACGAGAGCTGAAAAATCTATCGAAACCACATTTGAACGAAACATAGGAAAATTTTGCTGCTAGTGGATAACTGTAAAATGCGTGAAAAATCTTTTAAACATCGAATTAAAATTTTTACCACCTAATACAGCATCTGTCATGCAATCTATGGACCAAAGTATTATTCGGAGTTTTAAATGATATTTCAGATGTTTTTTAACTCTGATGATTATAGAAAACATGGAAAAGAAATTGGTCCAGAACAATGATGTATTAAGGTATGCGACTACGTTTAAAACATCGATTTTGACGAAAATTCCAAAATTATTTTTATTCCCTTTATTTTTAAAGATTGTAAATTTATGTTTCTAAATATGCTTTTATTTTTTCGATACGATCATTAGAACTGAAATTAGAGCGATTTAAAGATCAGCAGCAGCTATGAATTTCAATACAAGTTGAAAACTTTAATCGTGTTTTCTGAAGAACTTATTTTTCATCAAAAAAGTAAACGACACTTGTCATAACTCAAAATATAATCATGGTATGTCTATGAAATTTTTCCCGTATGTTTTTCATAATACTAAGAATGTACTGGACTATAGATTTGGTTCTAGGTATATTATTGTTGATTTATAGCTGCATTTATAAAAAATCGCATGGAAAATTACTAAAATTTTACATGTAATTGCATATAATGACCTGTATTTTTTTTAGATTTTTAAATATTGATTAGCTTGTAGGTCATTACACTTAGAAGATACTTAGGTACATATGGAAAAAAAAAGTCAATGTTATATACATAATTTTGCTTTTTAGCGGTAGAGCCGTTTTGAAATTTTTTTCTAAATTTCGACCCACTGTCCTGAATTTTGTAAAGACTTGCATAGTTAATGTCTATTTTTTTCATCATTTTCGAGTTTTGGTGTTATAATCTTTCGAAAAATAAGATAGAAAATTTCGTAAGTACAGTTTTTCAAAAAAAGGGCTCCGAACGTAGTCGGATAACCGGAACATAGTGCGGTAAGATTAATGTGTGATGCATGGGACAATGTTTCTGCTTCCACCATAAAAAATTGCTTTATTAAAGCCGGTCTCAAATCAAAAGATAATAATGGCTAAAAATACAATCTGAATACATTTGATGAATGAGAAAATTTAGATGATTATATTAATGTCGACAATCGTGTTAGTGTTGACATCAGGTATATTAAGAGATAAAGACATAATTCAAGATGTGACAAGCTCTAATTGCCGCCAAAGTGAAAGTGCAGGTGAAGATGAACAAGACAGTCGAGAAGCATTAGTACCAAATGTGAGTTACAGTGAAGCGCAGGATGCTGGTCTTCAAGTGACGGTATTTTTTGAAAAAAAAAACTTTGAAGACGAAAAATCTTTAAACGCACCGAGTACGCAGGCGATGTTTAAGAGATTTTAAAATGAAAGAACAGGCTAAACTTGCTGAATATTTTTGAAAATACTTATATTGCTTGTATTTGTACATAAACAATTTTGTCCTTTGAAATTTAAAAGACAAATATTTTGAAGATAAAAGTTAACGATTTATTCTTTGGGGTACTCCAAATTGTGTTAAAAAACCAAAGCAAATACAATTAGAGTGAAGTGAAGGTCATATATTGATGTCATGTTTTATCATGACAACAACAACAACATTTCCAAAGTGAAAATTATTTTCATTTACTGTCGGAAATTACCACTAATGATCTTGCCCAATACACATCGAAATCATGCTAATAGTAAACAGAATTTTTACTGACGCAAGCTAGCTCTATATATATTTCTTTTTCTTGGATTTTCAAGTCGCATGCTTAATACTGCGTAAGTATGACAACGAAGTTTCAAGCGAGTTTCTTTAGTGTTTTAAAATATACAATAATTTACCCCATTGAAAAAATATAATGATAATTTGCCTTCTATTCAGAGAATGAAAGGCTAAATAAACTTATAAAAGGAGCAGGAAAGAAAAGAAAAATATATAAACAAAACTTTTCAATAACGTTTTAGATTTGCGGATAACATTTCAAGAACTTCATTAGTTAAAAGCGCTTCTTTCATTCGAGGCCTATGTGATCAGCTCGCTGATTTCAAATTTGTAGTCTGTAAAAAGAGGGGAAAATTCTTATTTTCATGAAAAAACAAACAGATTGGAGTCAAACGACTTTGATGAATGCTGCATCGCTAAATCATTATAAAGTTTTTTTTTTTGAAAAAGTGGAAAAAGAAAAAGAAAGCTATACAAACATTAGAGGGTGTGATGCAAGATGCGTGAAGCATCGGCCTAGCAAGATGACCTCATCTGTACCTGTACTCTCCAGAAGGAAGTTTCGAACTATAAAGAGGGCCTCTCTCGCTATCCCCCTATTTAACCGCTGAACATGTCACTAAGCCGGTCGGCTTGGTTCCAGCAATTCGTTTAGATCATATTTCGAAATAAAGGAACTGTAAGAAAACAATCCAAAACGTAATGCTACGCTTATTTGGTATATATGCTATTTCAATTTTCTTAGGAAATCCTTTAGAGAAATTTATTTGTATGATTAAAGATATCGTGATACTCCAGAAATAATAAATCGTCTTATTCTATTCAGTGTATTAAATCGAAGTGCTACCAAATGGGGACCTTATTACTTTACACATCTGGTAAATAAATATTCAGTATAACAAAGATTCAGATTTTATTTTATAAATTATAATTCACAAGAAGAATGATAACACTATAAAATAATAAGGCTGGAAAAGACAGCGAGTCTATATATACAGTCGCCCTCTACATTCTTGGGAATTTTGACTATAAGACCTTCCCGACCCGAGAGTGGCTAATTCGCGGGTATGTATCTGAGCCTCCTTAACTTAATTATGGCTGTTGACCACATTTAACACTCATAAAAGTAAAAAACTATAAATAAGTACAGGAATTCCTAATAGGGTCCAGGTGGAAATTTAAAAAGGGTCTATAGTATTCCAGGGGTCCATTGGGGGTCTATGGTAAATTTTTCTGTTTTAAAATTTAATATAATTTTTTAGGAATGTAATTATTAGATAATAAAATTCGTTTTAATATATATAAATACAGATTTTCATAGGGCGGAGTGATCCACGCATTTAAAGTCGAATGTCATGACGCTTTTGTATATGCCTCGAATGCCGCCGTCAGCTTTTATTCGTGTACCAACACTAGGTAGAACTGGGGAAATCCACTGGACCTTAAACAGCATACGGGTCCTCCCGATGCAAACAATCAGAAGCAGTTTCGTTTTTCTATGTTTGTGCAATTACAATCTGTGTTTCTGAAATCTTGTTTATATTTGTGAAATTAAAAATGAATAGTACAAAAATAATAAAACATAAACCTAATGAACCTCTTTTTCTAATTTTTTGTTCATATTCTTAGTCAAATTTTGATCTTTAAGTGTTTTTGTGCAATTATTAGTATTATAATTATATTGTATGCTGTATGGAGAAAATGTGAGGGGGTCGATGAAGAAAATCCTTCTTTTATAAGGGGTCGATGCAGGAAAAAGGTTGGGAACTCCTGAATTAGTGCATACAATATGCCTTATAAATTTAAAGTCGCTGAATAAACACTGAAACTAACACGCACACTTATAGCTAAGAGAGAGAGAGAAAGAGAAATGTAATACACGTATATGAGCTAAGTAATACAAATACAATAATTGTATAATCATAAAATTATTAAAGATTATAAAGCATAATTATATAAGCACAATCGAGTGCAGCACAATATTCTATAAACTTTAATAGTCTTAGCACAGTAATAGACTGCAAACGGCAGGCATTTTACAATCAAGTAAACTATGGAAAATTCCCAAATAATTAATTCTATGACTGCCCAGGGTCGACTTCACACACGCTCATTAAATTACAACTACAGAGTAAATGCTTATAACACGTTCATGGCTTATATGCAGATCTCCTCCACCTACAATGGAAAAGACCTTGTTCTAGTCACTTCGGAATAATGAAAATAAATTTATTTCTTAGTACAGTCTAACTCCGTTATAACGAACTTCAAGGGACCAAAGGTTTTGTTCGCTTTAGCCGGTGGTTCGCTATATCCGAACCGATAAGAAAAATGCTAGTGTTCACAAAATGTATAACTCATTGGTTACAATGTGTATTCAATAATGATGTATTATGAAAATGATAAAATCTATTAAAAATGACCATTAATGAATTAAATCGACTAAAATCGATTACATTAAACTGACACAATTCTAATTAAATTACGTACAATAGGAAAACGGCGGGACCAACACTTTCGTTCGTTATATCCGTGAGTTCGTTATATACCGGGTTCGCTATAACGGGGTTCGACTGTATATGACAATTTTATCTGAAGACAATCTGTATGATGCCCGATCTTATGTTCAGGAGGATGTTCTACTTGTATAGCTACCATACGTTAACTCACCTTTGCACTCACATACCTATAGCATAAAGTTTTAGGTTATAAAGTGTTATTTTTTTCATTATAATAGAGAGTACTTTAGCCCTTTCTTACATATTATTCTTTTTTTTTTTGTGAAAAATCATATATTTTCTTTCAAATAAAACCGTAATTTTATAGTTTCCTAATAGAATATTAGAAAACAATACTAGTATAAAATTAATTGCAAATAAAATTTCTTAATAAGTGACTCTGAATTAGGTTCGTTGTAGCGTTACAATCTAGCAGTGTTAACACTTAGAGAATTTTTTTTTGAACCATGGGTTAAAAAATTAAATTTTTCAATAAAAAGAGTGAAAAAACAAAATATATAGTTCTAATCAAGATAACCATTTTTTGATTTCACGGTAAAAATCTTCCGTATGTATTGATATAATGAAAACATAGTAAAGTAAAAAGTAACAACAAATTATTACAACTTTAGATTCAGTCATAGAAGTCGTATTATCTTCTCAAAAAACTGTATCATATCTACAAAACTTCCTATTTAAGGAAAAATCGTACATCAGATCTGAATTTAGCGAACGGCCATTTTCAGCATTTTAGTCTAGAACCCAAACCACATGGAAGGCGAGGGGGAAATGGGGGGATTAATATTGACGTTTTAGCAAGACTCCACCTAACGTTGCTGTAAGCTTTCTAGTCATGGTAGAATTCTCCGAGTGATGTACGTTTAGTACTATGATATTGTATATATGACTGATATTAAAAAGGAAAAAAAGATATAAGCTTACGGGATAACACCCTCGTTTTACTGCCAGATACATTAAGAAAAGATAGAAGAAATAGGGGAAATAGAATAAAAAAGGGGCGGCGTTTAAGTAATCAATAATATTATAAATAAATAATAAATAAATAAGTTATATATGTAAATATATGTATATGTAAATATATATATATATATATATATATATATATATATATATATATATATATATATATCTGTGGCTTGCTACAAGAAGTGCCTAAGTCAGTTTTCTCCAAGATGACTTTGTTTGCTTATGTCTCTTTAAAAAAATATTATTTTCAATGTAAGAAGTACTCAAGTATGTACAATGGTTTAAAAAACACTTTTAAAGCATTGGACAGATTTAGGTACTCCTTAAATTGAAAATAATATTTTTTTAAAGAGACATAAGCAAACAGATTCATAACTTAGGCACTTCTTGTACCAAGCCACAAACACACACACACACACATACACATATATATATATATATATAAATATGTGTGTGTATGTATATATATATATATATATATGTGTGTGTGTGTGTGTGTGTGTGCGTGCGCGTGTCTAAGTTAACGATAATAAAAATAAATCTTTTTGGGCAAGATTTTAGCTTACAGCCTACTATAAACCTGCACTTTAGCTGTGAAATCCTTTAGCGCACATAAAACACAAGGTCAAATCGAACCCAAGTTATGGTGCCTCTTAGTTTTTACGTTTCATTTTTTCTCCTCATTACCTCAATAAAATTTGGAGAAACGCACATTGCAGTCGCCTCTAAAATTTGCCAGCGGTTCCGGTGTCAAGTAAAAGTTAAAATAGATATTCTTTTGTCCCATAATTGTCATTTTTATTAAAATAATAAAATTCAAAGTTGTGATGATTCTTTATCTAGTTTCTATAGTAATTTTAGGCTTGTGTTAATATTTTAGAAATCCTTATTATTATCTATTCGACTAGATATACTAGTTTCTTGGCAAAAATAAAAGCTAAAAAAAGAAGATCTCTAGAATATATACTCCGTATGTTTTAAAATTATTAAAATTGCAGAGACTGGCTTTTCTTGAAGATTTTTCAGAGCTATAAAAAGTTTGTTTTACTTTGTAACGTTGTTGTGTATCACACACACCCCAAATTATATAAATTAAAATATTTGATTACCCCCAAAGTTGAGGATTAATATACGTAACTGCATTGATTCCCTTTCTTTTGCTTAAAAAAATATAATACTGCTATCCAAACTGTAATACTAAGTAGATGATAATCAAACAGACATTTCAATGCTGGAAGATAACGGTATTTATAGCAACACACACGTAACTTGCTGATAAGTAAACAGGTCACTTGGAAAAACATGAATTATAAGAATAAAGATTTATCTCTTAAAAAAAACTGCATAAGCAACAGAAATATATTTTCAGACTATTGATGTTAAGGCATTTTCAAGGAATATGATACTTAAACTTATGTCGAATGTAAAAATAGTCGATTGAAAGGTAAATTAAGATAATTTCTAATTATTTTCTTACCGGGTCCCATTTATCCACACTTTTATGGTTTGAAGCATACAAATCTTTCATTGACAAATAATACTAGCACTAATCTTTTTTTTTCTGTATGAACAAGAACCAATTACTTTTATAAAACATTTTTGAAATTTATTTTCGTATTGAATTACCAGTAACTTCAAGAAATTTAAAAATGAAAATCTTTCACTGTAAAAACTTTTGATGGGTAAAATTGATACCTGCAGCAAGTTGAAGAATAAAATACTACTGCATAAAGATTCAAATAATTTTTAACTGAGAGAAGGCTTGATTTTCTTTCTCTGACAATAAATTTAAATCCAGGATATTTCATACTTATACACGACAGATATTCTGCTATTGCATAATATCAAGGAGCATCTTTGAAATTCAATAACATGTGACTTGATTGTTTTTGATAGTGATAGAATCAGTTTTCCTAAAGCGCACAAGGTATACTATTTTTAATGAGCGTTTGGGTCTCTAAAAAATAACATTTTTAAGTCATAAAGAATTTGTTATTGGAGAATTTTGGACTATTCTAGATATAAAAGAATCGAAAATATGTTAAAAAACAATGAATAGAAAATCTTATGATTTTTAAGTTACATATCGCGTCCACAAACACATGCACAAATAATATATATATATATATATATATATATATATATATATATGTGTGTGTGTGTGTGTGTGTGTGTGTGTGTGTGTGTGTCAGACTTAGGGGTGCTAACTATATTTAATTGGGTTAAAATTAAGCTCTAGACAGTATTTAAATAATTGACAGATGAAGAATTAGCCAGGTGGGTATTAAAAGAGCCAACAGATGGCGATACGCTGTCTATCTCTCGGTTTAAGAGAGCCCTTGAGCGATCAGCAGAGGATTGAGCCATATTCTCGAATGTTCTACGTACAGGTTTGGGAGCATGACTGTGAGTCATGCATCAAGAGATGGTTTTCGAGCCCACGCAGTTACGGCACACTTTTGGATAACAAAGCAGACTAGGAGTATCGATTAGCCAGGACGGTGTCGCGATGTTAAATTATTAAAATGTGGACGGTGGTTAAAAATAAGTTATGAATAAAGATTGATTGGGATTAAGGTGTTATTCCTTGGATACCACGACTCCAACAGCTTTCAAGAAGACGAATAATGGATTTTTCAGGACTGCACGGAGCAGGCATATATATATATATACGAGGGCTGTCCGTAAAGTATCCGAACTGAATGTATAAAACATAATACAGACTCCGCTCTGCGTGCGTACGCTAATTAGCATGTTTAAACATGTAAACTTGTTATGTTGACAATTATCCAAGCACTGCGAAGCGCGGTTCTCTTGTAGCAATAACGAAAAGTGAACGCAGTGGAAGTCTCGTGTCGGGTTGGATCAGGACGGAATCTACTGAGCAACGTGTTTGCATCAAATTTTGTAATAAAATTGGAAAAATGGCAACCGAAACGTTCGATTTGCTTAAGAAAGCATACGGTGATGATGTTATGGACCGAACTCAAGTGTTTCAATGGTTTAGACGTTTTAAAGATGGAAGGGAATCTGTGGAAAGTGATGCACGATCCATGTGGAAAGTGATGCACGTCCATCAACATCGAGAAATGATGTCAAAGTGGAACAGATTCGTACTGTGGTGCGATCAGATCGACGAATGACAGTTCGAGAGATTGCGGGAGGTAGACAGACCATCGAGAGATGGACAAACCATTAATAAAGAGTTCTACCGTGATGTGCTCAGGCGACTTCGTGATTCCGTGAGGAGGAAACCACCAGCAAAGTGGAAATCTGGGAAATGGATGCTTCACCACGATAATGCCCTGCTCACTCCTCATATGTGGTTCAACATTTTTTAACCAAACATGGCACCGTTCAAGTCCCGCAACCTCCCTACTCACCAGACCTCGCTCCGTGCGACTTTTTAGCATTTCCAAAGCTAAAGAAAACGCTTAAAGGACGACGGTTTGAGGATGTGACGACCATCAAACAAAAAGCGATCGAACAGCTGTTGACCATTCCAAAGAACGACTTCCAATCCTGCTTCCAAGAGTGGCAACAACGTTGGGCTAAGTGTGTTGCTTCTCAAGGACGATACTTTGAAGGGGATTAAACTGAAATATGTATATCAATTATATTTTTTTAGTTATAAATTAAATTCGGATACTTTACGGACAGCCCCCGTATATATATATATATAAACACATATTTTACATTGTTTCATAATTTATCAGTGAAATTGAAACACCTGTTTGGAACGGGACCTGAATCTAGGACCACTTGTTAGTCTAAGAGATGCGTTTACTGTCTTCATCCCATCAAAATTCGCCCACTCGCTTCTTGAATAAACCTCATATTTTTCACTGATTAAGAGCGACAGAAGAACCCTGAAAATCCTCTGTTACTGTCCCTTATTTTCGTTGGACCCTAGTATAACATACTACGCCATCGACTAACATTTCGTCAACGCACTTAAACCTTTTCTCGGTTTGAGACCGAAAACCGAAACTGTGCTTCTGTAAATACCTCATTTAACTCATCGTAAATCATTATAAACGGAACTATAACATAAGCACATGAATCCTGCTCTCCATTGTAGGCCGATATTGTGACCAATAAACTACCATACTATCCTTGCATTTTCTTTTTCCACAGAAAGAGAAGCCAAGTGCTTCATGGATCAGTGGATAATTAATTCACTTTGACCGTCACTATAATGTTTACTACTCTCAGACCATACTCATTTATATATTTTCTTTTATTAATAACATATATTTGTTGATAGTTGCTTGGTGCAAGAATCCAATCAGCTATCTGCAGCATCCTTGATGGATATTATAACCACTTAACTAAGGTACCATTGAATTGCTTAGAACACACTCTTTATATAGAGAGGGGCCAGTTATGCAAAGATAAGAATACAACATATCTATTGGAAAGGGTTTCGTTCCTATCATGGGCTACTCAGAAGAGCAAAGTAAGCCAGAGGAGAAAAATAATGAACAAAATTTTAATTTTTGAAAATAAATAGATTTAAACCTGTTTTATTGAATTTAATATTTTTTAGGGAAAATAGATTTCATTTATGTTTTGGATGCATAAACTTTCTCGAAAAGTGCATCTCTATTTACAACTTTCAGATTGAATGAATCGACAATATTTATTAATTTAGATACAAATGCTTTAAATAAAATTCTAAGCGTAAAATCTCCAGCGTTCCATTTATAAAGAAAACTAAAAAGGCAGTTTTTCAAGATACACTGCAGACTTTATACGAACTGGACTTAATTGAGTTATAGCCAAATATAAATGTTCCTCTCCGGATATTTCTTGCTTTTCGCCTATTTACTGCTCAGACAGAAGTTTTATAAAGCAAAAACATATTCAATATAATTTCAGATTTAACCTTGTATGAGAATGTTGGGCAATCTTTTAATGTTTTATCGATTGAATATAATACTGCTAAAAATATATAAATACGATGATGTAATCGATGAATTTGTGCAAGTATAAAAACTAGAAAAAATGCGAGCATAAAATTGTTTTCGTACAAGATTAAAATGATGATACTTAATGTAAATTACTCACTTTTAAATCTTGTGTGATTATTAAACAACTACTATAAATATTTATTTTTTATTATGACTTTATATTCTCAAAAATAGGGAGCCTAAATCTAAAACTCCGCGCGGGGCCGTGAATAAGCATTGTTGCGACACTGATTAGCAGTGTCATCGAAGTTGATAACCTTCACGGCTTTATAGGAGAGAACCGTTGAAAGATCATTCATATTTTACAGATGAATAAAAATCCTTAAAGGACATGGCGACAGCAGTTGCAAAATAGCTTTTGATCATAAAAAATGTAAGAATAGAATACGTCTTAGTATGACTTTAACGTGTTGCTGACGGCAGAGTTGACAATAAGAAGCATACAGTTAATTACAGGAAGGTTTTCTCAAGAGTGACTGAAGATTTCTAGATTTAGTCGTCAGAAACGGGATATTATTAGTAAATAAAGTGGGATGGGGTTACCGTCTTGAGTTTACATTTTCTTGCTGTTACTTCGCTTTGTCCAATGGCGGAAGGGTTGGGACTTCTTAAAAGAGTAACTTTTCACCAACATAACCAAAAGTGACATCGTGACTGAGAAATAGCTTGAGACAAGGAAGTGGTCAGGATATGAAAGCAATATGTGAAAGCAATGGCAAAAGCACGCTGATGAATCCAATTGCAACAAGGGAGAAATACAGAGAAGCTAACAAACTGAGAAGTAAAACCACGATATGAGAAAAGTTGAAATGAACAAATTGCAAAAAGTGGGATAGGGTTACCGTCTTGAGTTTCCATTTTCTTGCGGTTACTTCGCTTTGTCTAATGGCGGAAGGGTTGAGACTTCTTAAGGAGTAACTTTTCACCAACATAACCCAAAGTGACATCGTGACTTAGAAATAGCTTGAGACAAGGAAGTGGTCAGGATATAAAAGAAATATGTGAAAGAAATGGCAAAAGCACGCTGATGAATCCAATTGCAACAAGTGAGAAATACAGAGTAGCTAACAAACTGAGAAGTAAAACCACGATATGAGAAAAGTTGAAATGAACAAATTGCAAAAAGCCTTTTACACATAAAAAAATTCATGTATGAAAGAAACAGTGAAAAAAAATATATGGCCGAGCCTTTCTGAACTGCAATGCCCATTTTTTGGTAATATTATTCAGAAAATTCGGAAAAATAAGATATGAATTTTCTTGTTTAAAGTTACGTTGATTTTGCTTTGTAAGAGATATTGCTCAGCTTAAAGTTATCATTATTAATATCATATTATTTATTAATTCGTAAATGGTAACATCTGTCTGACTCACTCTACCAGTAACATCTGTCCATGAGACTAAGTTTGATTTCGTAGCTCATTACTTATGTAATTTTCCAATTTTCATTTAATTTTAGCTCTGTATTTGAGGTATTATTGATTTATAAAATATATTTACATTTGGTTTTAATTTTAATATAACTTTGTTAATTTTTTTAGGCATATACGAAAAAGACATCCTCCCCTAACTGGTATGAGAGTTTCATCTACACACGTGTGAGTTCCTATGGAGTACACTTCCTGGCAGTTCGAAATAAATATATTAAATATACAAAAAATAAATATATTAAATATATAAACAAACACAACAAAGGTGATGGAATAACTGAAGCTTAGCTCGAACATGAAGGCTTAAAATCAATAATTACGCACTCTATCGGGAAAAGTATGAACTCTACCCGTCCGAGAGACGGATATAATCTAGAATGTGGCAATAGTCCTAAAAAACTATTCATGTCAAAATAATGCAATATTAAAATAAGAATTTATTCTCATCATAGACACAAGAAGCATCATCAATAATTTCAAGAATATATTATTGAAAGAAAACAAGTAATCTGACAAAGGATGAAAGCAAGAAATGGAAAAATTCAACAGTACTGTCTCAATCAGTATATTAGGAATTTATAAGAAATTTTGTCAAAGAATAACTGTCCAGATAACTTAATAACATAATAATTCTAGCTTTTGTTTTACATGTTACTGGTAATGTTAAATTTTTTTTATCATATTTTTAATTACAGATGGTACCTATTAGTTTAATTTTAATAATCGTTTATATAACATTATTTCTTATTTTCATATCATTTAAGTTGATTTTGTGTTATCCAGCAGTTAAACTTGTTTACCTTTATGTAATATATCAAGTTTCCCCCAGTAGTCAGCTTTTAGGGATACCACTC
This sequence comes from Dolomedes plantarius, assembly GCA_907164885.2. Classification (NCBI taxonomy): domain Eukaryota; kingdom Metazoa; phylum Arthropoda; class Arachnida; order Araneae; family Dolomedidae; genus Dolomedes; species Dolomedes plantarius. Next base: position 74,768,008 of record OU015501.1, read on the forward strand.
TTTTTCATAATTTAATCAGTAACTGGTTTCGCCAAGGTCCAATTTTGTTTGTAATCCACAGGAAATCGAACGTAGTTTCACCAATATGGATTCTCAATCCTTTACTTTAGTTAGCTTTGTTTTCTCGTACTAGCGTGCTGTTTGTGATGACTATTCTGAAATACATATATTAATTTAGTAAAATCGGGCTCGAGTTGGCCTTGTGATAACGTGCTGGCTTTCGGTGTTGAGGGTGGTCGGATCGAATCCCGGCGCGCGCCATAAAAATACCTCCGTGTCTAGGCCGCATGTGGGCACATTAATTCATAGACCGGAGAGTTCCTCTATGAAGGACATTGAGAGTGGGAGAGGGTATGATCCCCCCAGATGTCGCCCCTGGAGTGGTGCTCAGTCATAGTTGAGATGACAACTAGCCAAGACGGACTCCGACACTTGTGGTGCTATTTAAAACCGGAGTCGCACACTTCAGCCCGAAGCCTTGGCAAAACACAACAACCTTTTTAACGTAGGATCACGTTCCTCCATAACGGTCCCCCGCAAAGCAAAATTTCAGACGCTAAAACCATCTGTCGTCGCGAGTTATAATTTTGGCAGCACGCCAAACCCAGTCTGTATCGCTTGGACAAGCAGTCAACAGTTAAACAGAAAAGTACCAAAATGCGTCAAAATTTTGACATACATACATATTATATATATATATATATATATATATACATACGTTCATATATATAGATACATATATACATAACACATATATACATATATACAGGGTGGTCATAAAAAAACTTTGCCGATATATGGACCTCTAGCGGCTGTCCCGTTCAACTGATCGAGATGAGATTTCAGATTTAGTTATTCAGAGGTATGAGCTCGGAATTCTGTGAACGGCAACAAAGTGGCGCTCTCGGTTACGGTTATAGGTATAGAAGCTCGAAATTTTCGATAGGCAACGCCCACTTTTCCCGTCTGAAAATTCTCAGCTTATGCAAAAACCTTAAAGAGCGTTGTAACGGTACGTGTATCACAAAAAACGGAAGCGCACAAAAAGCAGCTTTGCGAACGGCCAACAAAAGCACGATGATGGCACCCATGTGGAAAATGTGTAATCTATATATAAGTTTTTTTTTTGTGTTGTCATCAGTCATTGGTGTCTTGCCTCTGTCATATGCAAATTTCCTTAGTGCACCCCGATCGTCTTTTTGTAGGTCGTTCGCACAGTTGTTTTTTGTGCGTGCATAACGCGTACGTTTTTTGCGATACACGTACAGTTCCAACGTTATTTAGGGTTTTCGCATGCGCTGAGCATTTTGCGACAGGAAAAAGTGGGCGTTGCCATTTGAAAATTTCGAGTTTCTATACCTATAAACGTAACCGTGAACGCCACTTTGTTGCCGTTCACAGAATCCCGAGCTCATATCTCTGAATAACTAAATCTGAAATCTCATCTCGATCGGTTGAACGAAACAGCGACTAGAGGTCCATATGTCGGCAAAGATTTTTTATGACCACCCTGTACATACAAAAGAGGTAAGCAACGATAAGTAATCCTACGTTAATAACCCGCAGTAGTTTCGTAGAAGGAGACTACCTCAAAAAAAAATTTCTTTCATTTTTTGGTTCGATCATCAATTTTGTCTTTTTATAATTTCACATACGCCATCCACGTGGTGTAATGGTTAGCGTCGTGAGCTTTCCCGCCTTAGGCTTGGGTTCAAATCCCGAATAAGGCCTGGTCGATAATGTGTTGTCCCCTCATAGGGAACAATGGTGGCTCACCTAAATGGTGCTCCCGCAATAAAGTAGACAGCAAGATTTCGCGGTGAATAACAGAAGGCGAATGTCTTACAACAAGTGTCTCCGCCTTAGACACACACATAAAATAAAAATTCTCATACACTCACACATGAGTATAAATCACGATACTTTAAAAAATACTTTTTTGAATAAATACATGAAATGAAATTTTAAAATCTAGTTATTATTCATTTAAAACATTTGCAATTATAAAAACAATTCAATGCCTCCAATAAACATATTACTTTCTCGATGATCCAGACGTACCATCAATTGGGGTAACTGGCCTAACAAGCGAAAAAAGATTGTATGTGCTGTATCTGGACAAAGGAATGATTATCACTTATTTATTACAAGGGCCAATAGGTGGGTTAAATATAATAGGCATAACAAGTATATAGGTATACTAGTTGAATACCCGTGCTTCGCTACAGAGTACATTCAAATTAAATACAACGGTCAATGTATGCAATTAATGCAAATAAAAAACAAAAAAAAATATTTATAATAAATACAACGATCAATGTATGCAACTAATGCCAAATATATATACAGTTGGATCTCTGTTTAACGACTTTCAAGGGACCGTGAAAAATCGTCCTTAAGTAGAGATCGCCCTTAAACAGAATTTGTGAAAAAATAACCCATAACGTCGGAGGGGCCGGGACTGGGAAATATCGTCTTTAAATAGAGATCGTCGTTAAGTAGAGCGTCGTTAAACAGAGAGCCAACTGTGTATATATTATATATATATATATATATATACATATATATATATATATATAATCGTCACGGATATTTTTATAGACAAAATAATGTAGAAGAAAATATTCAAATTAAATACAGCAGTAAATGTATGCAATTAATTTGTATGTGTAATATCCATAAAACCTACTAATTTGAATTAAATTCTTAAAAACTTCCAACTCAATTAGTCTAGTGGTTAAATTTTATCTTTTACCGTATTTCAATATTTCTTTTGTCAATTTAATTCGTTGTTATGCACGTGACGCAAAATTAATTTAAAGTGTTACAAAAAGAAAAGAAACCACGTGATCAGAATTTAATAAATAAAATTCTAAAAATTAATCTTTAAAAATTCACCAAAAATCAGAAAATGAAGGTAAAAATTCAAAAAAAGATTTGATTTTAAAGAAATTTTTATGATCTGTCTCGTGATATAAATTTTAAAATCTTCAGATTATTTTTTTAAATGCAAACTTAAAAAAAAGTTACTAAAACAGCTTAAAAATTTTATTTTAAAAAATGTAAGAAGAATTTTTCAAAAACCTTAGTGCACCCCTACACTATAAGAAGAATCGCCATGCAAAATTTTAGCCATTTAGGTCCAGTGGTTTGATCTGTGCGTTATGTTTCAGTCAGTCAGTCAGTTACGGAACTGTTTTATATATTATAGATAGATGATATAAAAGGTTTGTTGGACCAAAGTTACCCGCATAGGCCAAAGTTACCACAGTTGACGGTATTTACTTTCCTCCGCCCTTTTTTTTTTGGGGGGGGGACGAGAAAATCTCTCTCTCTTCATGTTTAGAGAACTTGTGGTATTCTGTGTTTTTAACATATTTTAAGGGGGAGCAGGTAGGAGGGGTCGTGTTACGAGTTGATGTATACATTCTGGAAAAGATGTTTAGTTAGGTTACAGATTTTCGGTTGAAAGCAGGGATGAAGAGAATAGAATTGAATAAAGTCAAAAGTTTTATCTCAGCCCACACACGCACAAAATAAAATAAAATAAAGTTAAAAAAAAACCCGACAAGTTACCTGAGCTGAACAACGCACGCAATGATTTTATGCGAAGATAAGAAAGGGATTTCATACAAATTGATAAATTACTAATGTAAGGGAATGCGGTTCAATTGTAACAGATGTATAAGTAAAAAAATAAAACGGATTTCAATAGAGTGATTTCAAATAATAATACTATATATAAATATATGGGTTTTTATAGACTATATAAGGTCAAAAGTAACACCTTTACAAATATCAAATTATTATTTTACCATAAATCTTCCCCCTTTAAAAAAACAAGGAAAATGCGTGCGAAAACATAAAATCTCTATGCCGTCTAAGTCGTGTTCGATATACCTGTATTATAAGGTCAAGCGTTCAAGTTTCTTCACCTCTCTTACTCTGCATACATTGTCACTTCCGTGGCTTTACTGGAATTCAACTACAAAGGATCCCGCATCAATTCGCTTAATTTCTAAATACCGAAAAATACAACCTTGTAGCGTGCCAGCATCGTGTATGTAAAAACCTTCGCACATTTAACAAAGAACGATAAATATTCATTATTATACTTTCTGCTTCCGTTAAGAGATGAAATCTAATTGATCAATGGTGTGAAATTATATATTTTTCACACACAGAAAAATATATATTAAAACGATATGGGAGACAAACGGGACAAAGATAGAACTAAATTTCTTCTTATTTAATTGATAAATATTTATTTTATTTTTTATTCAATGCTGTTAAGACTTACTTGGACCATGAGCCTTCTAATCTACAGAGAAATGCTCGAAACATTAAGGCTACTGTGTACTAACCCCGTTGGATTCGCTCACCTCAGTGTTAACCTATGGAGAAAATTTGTCCAAGGATTGCCGACTTGAATTTAAAGATTTTTTAAAAAATTGTACTCCGTAATACAGAATGAAATTTTACACCTTGGGGCATTTTTCGCTTAAGGGGCAAGGGATCTTCAACCTCGAATTTTTTAATTTTCAATTTTTAATTCTATATACAGAATGGGAATAATTAATATTCTTTTTTACTACATTGAAGACCCTTGGAATCCATAATAAGGATGTTTTGGCAGAACAATGCCTGATTTTCAAAAAAATTGTCAAAAATGGAAGCATATTTCAAAATGTTCCGTGTGCATTCCACATCCTTTAAATACCTTAATTTTTTTAATATTAGTTTACCATATAAATGTAATTATAATTGTGCACTGAATTTTTTTAGTATGAATTTAAAGCCATAAACAATTTTTTCATCAATCTGCCTGTTTTTTATGTTTTTACATTTTTTACTTCATTTTGTGGTTTAAAAATTTGAAAAAATATTTGTGGTTTGACAGAATGATGCACAGTTTTGTGACAAACACTTCCATTAAAAATCCCGAGAATTTTTGAAGAAATCGGAAGAAATTGGGCACTTATGGAGCATTTTGGAAAATTCTAGAATTTTTGAAGAAATTTTTGATAAACAGGCATTATTCTGTCCCCAAATATTTATTTGCGAATTTTAAGTCTATTCAATGAAGTAAAAAATAATATTAAATATTCTCATTTTGTATATAGAGTTAAATATTGAAAATTTTATAAAAAAGAGGTTGGAGGTCCCTTGTCCCCTTAAAAAAAAGGAAATATTATTTTAAAATTTAAATTATTCGGGTGAAAAATCTGGTACAGCGTGTTTTAAATGCTCCTAAATTCTTTTGGTGGACGAAATTTATGAAATGAATCCTGTTGCAAGGTGCAGAAAAGTTCAGGATATCAGAAAATACCACTTTTATTGGATTATTTAAGTAGCTGTAAATGGTAGACACATTTTCTCCATAGGTTAACATTGAGGTGAGCGAATCCAATAGATTTAGTACACAGCAGCCTTAAATAACCCTTCCGAGGTGGAAGGAAGTCTTACTTTTAATGACATTACTAGGGTAGGTTTTAAGTTAATTTGTTTGATAGTCTATGCCCGCTTATTAATTCTTTTGTTTAGGTTGAATTGTTTATATTATTTTATTTTATTGACATTCCTCACATATTCCCCCTTTCTTTTCTCTCAAGCCTACAATACAGGATGTTCCCCAAATACATTTGTTATTTTGTCGACTGTTCTTAGTTTATCATCGTGAATTTTTATTTTAACTGCATAGCTCTTAATGATTACTAGTTGGCACCCCTCAAAACATGGCGGCTGGATAGTAAATAAATGTACTAATGCACAAATTATACTCAACACATCATTGCCAAATATCTAAAATCATAATATTAAGAATAGAGGAATACACTTTAAAAATTTACTATTGAACCCAATAAAAAGGAATATGGTTACTCAACAGCGCGAAATAAACAATTTCCGTCAGGTTTAATTCTATATTTCACAAACATAATTAAAAAAATAAAAATGGCAGAGAGAGAGAGAGAGAGAGAGCTAGAGAGATTCCTCAGAATAAACAAATTAACGTGTTTATGCGGCCTCGTGCTTAGTATTTAAAGCCAGATTTAAACATGTCACTGAGCATGCGCAGAAACAAATCAATGTGTTTATGCGGCCGCGTGCTGAGTGAATATCTAAAGCCAGATTTAAGAGTCACAGAGCATGCACAGAAAGCAAGAAATTGCGGTTACAAAAACTAAATTTGACATATCTATAGATTAAAATCTTTCGTTCAAGACCAAAATGAAGTAAATTGATGAAGTAGTTTTCTCTCACGGACTGATCAAAGAATCGGTTTAGCAACTTAAATACAGTCGATTCCGGTTAATTGGGCCACTGGTTAATCGGACCAGCCACTTATTCGGACAAAAATGAATCCCGATGTAATCCGATTAACCGGAATCGACTGTATATAGATTTAATTTTTGCAGTCGAGCGCCACTTTAACGACTAACTTCTAAGGCTAGCCATAGGCCCTCGGCTAAGCAGATAAATGCTCTAATCATAAAGTTACCCTTCCGAGGGAAAGAAAACGTAATTTCGATTAATTTCCTCATAATTTCCTCAAAATAAGCAGGACCCCGAGAAGGTTCACATCACATACAAAAAAGGGGAAAAAAGTCCCACCTTCTTTAAATTATATTATTAAGACTCTCGTTGCGGGACCGAGGAAATGACGACCACTGCCATGATGATGTGAAAATTCACAGTGCACGTTTTTTAATAACTAATTTACTGTTGTTTAAAGGGGTTTGAACTGTTATAACGAACTGTTCAAAGCTGCGGATATTTAACACTTTATTAACTTTAGTAGTAAACAGGCCTTTTAACGTAGCGAAACTCCGAATTGCTGACCCAGTACAATGTCATTCTACGATTTATCATAACCTGGTGACTTAAAATTGGCCTTCATTTGGCTTCTACTTTCAATATCGTATAAGAATTATGGTACGGTTTTTCCAGTTTAACTTTTAGCAATATTTCACTGTCGTAGCTAGCAACGTATGGAGGAGCCCACTTTCAAAGTAATGCTAGGAGCTTCTGGAAGTTGGATTGACAGTAAATTAAAATTGCAACATTTTGATTACGCTTACGATTTAACTTCATTTCTCGTCCTGTGCCATTTTGGTGAGATCGAGAAAATAAGGATATGAGGAAATAACGATATAGGCTTAATACTTTAGTAACTTATCAACAAACCTTATAAATTTCTTAATGCAGTGCCAACATGCCTCTCCAGCAAATCAAACAGCTGTCAAAACCTTCAGTTTCATTCTCCTTTATTGGCACTACACGGTCGTTGAATTTACAGGAGACGTTAAGACTCCAGAAGCTATTTACTATTATTTTTACTTGTGACAGAACTTATTTCAATTATATCGTTCCTTCTGTGCATGATTCGCTTATCTATATATATAAAACAGTTCCGTAAGTGACTGACTCACTGACATACAACGCACAGACCAAATCAATGGACCTAAAGGGCTGAAATTTTGCATGGCGATTCTTCTTATAGTGTAGGGGTGCACTAAGAAAGACTTTTGAAAAATTCTTCTTAGATTTTTTAAAATTAAATTTTTAAGCTGTTTTAGTAACTTTTTTTAAGTTTACATTTAAAACAATAATTTGAGGTTTATAAAATTTATATCACGAGAAAGATCATAAAAATTCCTTTAAAATGAGATCTTTTTCGAATTATTACCTTCATTTTCTAATTTTTGGTGGATTTTTAAAATTAATTTGTAGAATTTAATTTATTAAATGCTGATCACATGATTTATTTTTCGGTTACTTTAAATAAATTTATCGTCACGTGCATAACAACTAAATAAACAAAAAAAAATATTTTTTTTCTTGCTAATGCAGCAGACGATTGGAAATTATCCAAAAAAATATTAAAATACAATAAAAGATATCATGTTTCTCAAACTGTACTATATTAACTGTGCTATATTCTTTAGTATGTCCTATTACATTTAATTTGAATATTTTCTTCTACATTATTTTGTCTATAAAAATATCCCTTACGATTTTTTTATAAATATATATTTTTTTGTAGATGAATTGTATACATTGATCGTCGTATTTATTATAAAGATATATATATATATATATTGGCATTAATTGCATACATTGACCGTTTTATTTAATTTGAATGTACTCCGTAGCGAAGTGCGGTTTTCAGCTAGTCAAATATAGAACTGTTACGAGTTCGGGCGCGGTGCCCCGGTTGGCATGGGCGTCGACCCAGTGATCTGAACATCCCTGGTTCGATGCTTGTCGCTGCAAATCCAGACGCCGTGTTCACTAATAGTGGCCGGGGCACGCAAAATAGGTCGTGGCTACAATGTCCTCCAAGTTCTCAATTTTACCTATGGAGGTGCGGGGTCAAGTGTTCCGGTCTCGTCACTTGACTCGGTTCAAAAGTACGGGACCAATGTTCTTCGAGGTCAACTCAGACTTCAGCCCTAGTGGTACCTCGCCTTAAAGTGAAGCTGCTTACAACCCTTCGCCGAGGACCTAGGTCCTTTGGACTTAGTGTAGGCTTTCCTACTCCAAGGGGATTGAAAACAACACACCAGAACAGTTACGGAGGTGAAAAAGATGCTTAAGACTAGGGTTTTTGACCCGGGTTTTCCCGAACCCGAAAACCCGGGTTTTTCAAAGATTTTACGAACCCGAAACCCGGGGAATTTTTAATGTAAATCCGGGGAATTAGTTATTTATCTAATACAGTAGAATACCAATTATATTCCTTAATTTGGAGCCAAGACCGAATTTAACAAGTCGGACTCGATACGGCTCTCAAACAAATGAATAAAAAATACGAGACGAAGTGAGATGGAGATATATTGGCGTCGTCGTACGCCATAGCTCTATTTCTCTAAAGTTTATGAGTTGGGGATTCCCATCAGCACGTACGTTAGCGCAATTTTTCAGCTACACCACCATGCCTGCTTTCTGTGGTTTGTGTTTGGGTGTGTTTAGTCTATAAACTTTTCAGGTCTTTAACAACAATTCGACCTACTTCGGTGGAAGCCGAACGAGCATTTTCTGTAATGGGTCTCTTTACTAATAAACTCAGAAGCAGACTCAATGATGATACGTTGAGTGCAATGATGGTTGTAAGGTAGTTTTATGAAAAATGAGATATTTATACCATTTTTATTTATGTTATACATATATGTATATGTTTATTAACATTAATTTTATTTACTGTTATTTTTTACATTTGAAATTCTGAAATAAATTAAATGCTTCTAATGAACTATTTATTATTTTAGTTCTTTGCTATTGACCCCCTGGAACCAACAAAGTAAACCCGGGAAAACCCGGGTTTTAAATTAAAAAAAAACCCGTCAAACCCGAAATCCGGGTTTTAAAAAAATTGCTCAAAACCGAAAACCCTACTTAAGACACGCCCTGATCAATCTGATCGTTTCATATGCAATAAATAAATAAAATCAATAAAAACGCAGGAGTTAATAACCATATAGTACATCCCTTTTGGTTTGACAGTGTAGAATATCATATTACAGCATATCACAGCACACATACTGATATTCCTTTAACTTATGGCTTATAATTCCTAGGATTTTGCCTTTACTATATATAAAATATATTAAAGCAGTTATATTGAATTTAATCATAAAAAATATATTTATATGAAGAGAAGTTTATTTTGTAACATACACCTCATAAATTTTTCAGTAACCCGAGGCTTTTAGAAAAAAGAGAAAACATAGTTGACTAGTATCAAGAAAATAAGTTCATAGTATAATATATTTGATATTCTATATATAGTATAGAAAAACTTTATTTCTAGTCTCGTTTATTATAATACCAAACTAAAGACTTGCTGATTCAACAAAAATTTTGTCCTCAGAGAAAATTTTTTGATCTTAAACTCAAGTCAACAAAATTTTCCATTCCCGGATAAATTATTTTCAATCATTTCAAGTTTTTGCATTTATATTACAAAATATTTAAAAGTAAAGGAAAATTATTTGTAAGAGCAACTCACAATTATATTTTGCTAATACAGAAAAGATAACACAAATGTTTCGCTAATACAAGTGTTTGACTTATTTATACTAACGAAAACTAAAAAGAAAAAAATGCTTTTTAATACAGCGAAGGAGCTGTATGTTTTTATTTTTTTTTCAAACACATATTCAAGATTAGATGGAAACAAAAGCTCCAGAAAATTGTTAAATAAAAAGATAATGTAACAAAAGGTGCAAGCTATAATAAAATTAAAATTGTTTCAAAGCTGTGCATTAAATGCCGCTTTAAACAATATAAGAAACACATTATTTCAAAATACACCATTTAGTTAATTAGTATTGTTGGTGCTAATAAAGAGGAAACATTTCTAATTTTTGCTTAATTCCATCATTAAGCTTTCAGTTTCTTTCTTTATTCAATTATATATGTATAACTTAATTGCTTAACTGCCTCTGTATGTATAAAGGGAACATGATATATTGATTGAAGTAATTTAGAGGTTGGAATCCTTATATGCTATGGAAGAAAAGGGGGCTGTAGTTTAGGAAAAGGAATGAAAGATTAGTTTTTCAATTGGGACGCAAATTCTTCTCTTACATGCAATAAAAACATTTTAATTTTATTGCGAAAATTTCTTTTTCTTGCAGTATCTGTCGCCTAAAGTAAAAATAGCGTAACGAATAGATGTTCAGCTAAATTTTAAATTTGTTGCTCAAGATACTTTATCACTGAGATTCATCTTTCTTCAGTTTTCAATTATATTTTACAAGTGAGAGATGATTTATTTCCTTAACAAATCACTGGCCAAGACATTATTTAATTTTTGGCCAATACGCATTAAAGTATCATATTTGATTGGACATTATGACTTTCTGTTTTATAGTTAGTGCATTATATGTTTAAATTTTACAATTTTATGTCTCACTTTTAATATTTCTTTTCTAACAGGTCTTGCTAAAAATTTTTATACATAAAAGCGTAACTTTCTTTTAATTATAGCACATTTTACACGATCAGATTTTTTTAGTTTATTTATTTTTCTTTTTAAGTTAATTTTATTAATACTTTTTATTTTCCCATTTAGAATTTTCACCTAAACTGAAAAGAGCAAATCATTTAACTAAAATATCGATCATGTTTTCATCTTTAATTCACTATTAACCGTATTTCTTTCTCATGGCCACAGAAAGAATTTTCGACCTTTGCACGTAGTGTACTTCAATTGTATTCTTTGAACAATTTGTACAGCTATTATTTCCATTTTTCTTTTGACGGATTGTTTAGTGCCAAGAGATTTTCCTTATTTATCTATTGATCGACCGAGTTATTATTATATACGTTAAGGTTAAGTTGAATGGGAGAGAACGAGTAAAATTTACTTATTATTTTTAAGTTGTGTTCAAAATCAAGATTTCAGTTCCAACTTTCCAATGACTGAACAACGTTGTTGTTGTTACTGCTTACAAAATAATCAGAATTAAGAATTTTACTTTAAATATTAAAAAAAAAAATACTAATTCTAGAGGAAAAAAAGAATAAATAACATTGAAGCTTTAATAACATTGAAGATGCTTCATAAAAAAGTCTAAAACACTAAGAAAATGAAATTTAAATTATTGATTCCTCATAATCAATATCGTGGCAAGGTCTCAACATTAAATTTTGCTTTAAAAAAATTCAAATCTAAAAAAATTATAACAACAATTTTCGTGGTCAAAATAATGTTCGTTAAAACCTAATTTTAGACATACATTTTTTTAGAAATAACAAATTTTAGAGCCTTATTCCAAGTTTTTGATAGATACCTAAATGCATACCTGTGAAGCTTAGTTCTTTATGAAAGCTGAAATACGCACCGCGGGGTCCCTCTCTGATCTTAGCCGTGCTTTTACACAGTACCTAATCCACATGGCCTGAAGGAAAACAAGTCTTGACTACTGATATCGGATCTTGGACCATCTGTCTACGAATGTCGACTCAACTTCTCGAAATGAAGCTGCGATGAAGGAAAGCGATCCCTCTCCACCCACCCATGAGCCTGGGTAGTAAGCGCAGAAACAATAAAAGTACCCGTTGTATGTATCCCCCACGATCACTAATCATTCAATCGAGTGTTAAGTTCCACATTCATCCAAAATATCCGATCTATGTCGCGTGCATTCAGTAGAAAACTAATTGGCATACGGAGACCTAACATACGAAATATTAAGAGTAATTATTTTAAATTATCTTTCTTCTACACTGCTCAAAACAATTAGGGAAGCACATGGTTTTAACGAAATTACGCAAATACTTACACCGATAAGTAACATAAAATAAATCATCCATAATTTAAAGCCTAGCAGGAAACAGAAGAAGAAAACTTCATATGCAAATCAAAGTTCATGACGTCAAAAACCAGAAAAAGAACATAAGGGCGGAAATTGGTATGTTGCAGAAACGTCTGTTTCACTGCCTTAAATGTGAAATTCGATTGCTCAGTTATTCTTTCTGAGAAAAGGTGACTTGAAAATGTCTCAACAACGTGATTTACCGGAATCCATGGCATGGCGTAATAAAGGCAGACTTGAATCCGGGAAAACACAACGTAGTGTCGCGGACGTTGTTGGAGTCGCCAGAAGTGTCGTTGCAAGGCTGTGGAATCGATTCCAAGAAACAGGCAATGTTAGACGTCGACCAGGGCGAGGTCGGCCACGCGCCACTACAGCAACTGATGACCGGTATATACTGTTAACAGCTCGTCGAAACAGAACAGAGAATGCTACTCAGCTGCAAAGACAGTTGCTCTTGGCAACAGGACGAAGGGTGTCCAGCCAAACAGTACGTAATAGGCTTCATCAGGGAGGTCTCTATGCACGTAGGCCAATGGTCTGCATTCCGTTGACCTCACGCCACCGTACGGCTCGAAGAAGATGGGCTGCTGAACATCGAGATTAGGAGCAACATGATTGGAGCCAAGTGCTGTTTACAGACGAGTCCCGATTCAGTCTGGAGTGTGACACCCGACTTGTTTTGGTATGGAGGGAAAGGGGCACTCGAAATAACCCCACATTCGTTCGTGAAAAATCACAATACAGACGAGCTGGTTTTATGGTATGGGGTGGAATCAGCATAGGTGGACGTACGAACCTGCATATCATTCGGAATGGTACTTTGACGGCCCGAAGGTATGCAGACGAGATACTGAGACCTCATGTCATAACTTACGCTGCAGCCACTGGAGATTCCTTTGTTTTCCAGCATGATAATGCCAGACCGCATACAGCTCGTCTTGTGGAGAACATGCTTGAAGCTGAAACAATACAGCGTATGGAATGGCCAGCATGCTCTCCTGACCTGAATCCAATCGAGCATGTTTGGGACATGATCGGATGACGCATTGCTGCGAGACCAAGGCCTCCTTTTACTCTCCGAGACTTGGAGATTGCCCTTCTTGAGGAGTGGAACAGTATTCCCCAAAGTCTTATCGATAACATCATCGCATCCATGGAAAACAGGTGTGCAGTAGTCTTAGCTGTTCGAGGAGACCACACGCCATATTAAAAATCTTACATAATTTCTAAACAATACTTTTTTTATCGTTTACATGTAACCAAATTGTTGCCCTAAATCATCTTTTCATGTTTTTTCCATATTTTCAAAGAATTAAAGCTTAATTACAAATTTTTTACGTCTTTTTTTTTGTATTGCGCATTGATACGCGTGTACTATCCATTTTATGCCAATACGTGGCTGTCTCGCACGGTTTTCTTAACCTCTTTGCTTGCTCCCCTAATTTGTTTGAGCAGTGTATTAATAATGCCCCAATTTTAAAAACTGCATAAAAAATATTGCACATATATATACCGATTACTAAGAAACAGCAACCCACCTTCCTAAAAGATAGAAATTTATTTAGACATAAACATATACATTTTTCTGCAGTAAATTCACAGCTCCTGTCAGTTACATGCTACATCGTCAACTTTCATTTCTCGGCTTCAAAGTACTAAAAGGTTGGTCAACGAGCGAAGGTTGGAAACACCAAAGCCCAGGGCTCGATTTAGAAAATTCTTGACTATAGGCACAACTCGGAACGGGGGGGGGGGGGGGCTAACACTGATGTGGGCGAAACATTTCCAAAATTGACACAAAAAAAAATAATCGTGAATCATTGTGAAAGTACCGTTTTACCAAGAAATGGCTATTTGAAGCGTAGAAGCCTAGAACATTATCAATAACAAAAGCAATACAATATATAAACTTCTTCCTTAAAACACCAATACAATGCAACCAGAAAAACTTATTAATCCCTTACATACACTATAACATACATATGATGAACTATACTTATAACATATATATATGATGAACCAATCAATCAATTTGAAAGGATATAGAAAAAAATTCCTATTAAAAAAGGTAAAATAAAAAAAAATTGAATGGGAATTTCCTTTTTTTTTCTTTTAAAATAATTTTTTTTTTTTTTTTTTTTGGGGGGGGGGGGGTTGCTAGGACCGGGCCCTACTAGGCCTAATGGAAAATCAGGGCCTGCCGAAAGCCGCAATATTTGCTGTTTGCCGAAAAGAGTTCGCACAATAAATGGTTATAAATGCATTTCTAGAGCTTAGGTAAATGTAAAAGAGGAATGGAAATTGCTAAGTGTTGCCAAATCAAGAGTGGTCAAAGTTCGACTCGAAACCAAAAACGAAACGAAAAGGAAAGGAAATGAACTCAGAATGGAAAAAAGATAAAAGGGGGGTACCATGATTAAATAAAAAGAATATATATTGAAGGAACTTTTAAAATTTTATACATACACACACACACACACCGGGTGACCATAAATTAAAACACCCCTACTCCGACCTCTCTATATATTGAGCTACTCAGTGTATAAGTTTCAAATTTTGTACACATACTATTCAAGACATGGGTAAACGGAATAAGTGAAAAAAAATTAGTTCCAGAAACTCCGATAGGTGGCTCTGTACAACTGGACATGAGTGAAAAGACACATTTTAAACACATTTATTTGAAGGTATCAAACATTCGTGTGACATGGACCTTATTCACGGAGGGAATGTTGCTCAATATACGTAGTTCCTTTCTTGAAGATGTAAAAACCGCAGTCTGTGGACAGCTTGGTCAACTGCGGATCGTAACTGGTCGACTGAAATGCTTCTCACACGCAGAGTGATGCCTTCTTTCAAGTCTGTCATGGTTTTCAGATGTCCTCGATAAACAAGATTTTTTAAGTTCCCCCACAGCCAAAAATCCCACTGATTAAGATCTGGAGAACAAGATGGCCAGGTTTTTGGAAACGCACGACTGATTATTCTATCATTAGTGAAACGTTGCCGAAGAAGCTGCTGTACACAGAGTCCAATGTGTGGAGGCACTCCATTTTGCATAAAAGTAATTGAGTCAAGACATTGCCGCTGTTGCAAATGGGGTACAACAAAAGTTTCGAGCATCCTTTTGTACCTGTTGGCCGTCACGGTGCATGTCTCAGGACATTGCGAGTAACTCTTCAAAAAAGAAGGTCCAAGAATAAATGTGGATGTGAATCCACACCAGACTGTAACTTTCGGTGAGTGGAGTAGAATCTCTTGGAAGGTACGGGGATATTCCGTGTTCCAAATGAAACAGTTATGGGTATTCACTGTTCCACTGAGGTAGAAATGGGCCTCGTCGCTCCCCAGAATCTTCCAAAAATTTCATTTCGCATAAGTTTTTAAAAATTATTATTACTTTTGTCTTTTTTCATATTTTTTGTTGTAAAGCGCCACCTATCGGAGCTTCTGGTACTAATTTCATTCGCGTAATCCGTTTTCCCATGTCTTGAATAGTACGTGAACAAAATTTGAAGCCTTTACACTAAGCATTTCAATATATAGAGAGGTCGGAGTAGGGTTGTTTTAATTATTGTCACCCGATATATATATATATATATATATTATATACAGAGGGAGAGAGAGAGTGAGATAATTGAAAAGTTTCGTCACATCTGTGCAAATTAGAAAACGTAAGTTAATTTAACAATGTGTATACATCACACTACAGATGCGAAGGTATAACAGCCGGTAGGTAAGTTCAGACACTCCGCACATATCAAAGCAATGTTAGTAAAATAGCTCTAGAATGACAGCGTGGCGACTTCAAACGCGAACAAATAACTAGGTGCAATATATCTATAGCAAGACTTCTGTTGTGTATCGCTTTATAAATTAAATATTATAATTTAAATATACAGAGAATCAAATAAGTTTATAATATTTTTCTCCATCTATTGTTTAAGTTGATGAGTGTCATTAGATTAATTTTCGCGCGGATTAATTGTGGTGGCATTCATGAAAGTTGAGCAAATTATAAATCATGTTTTATGTACGATAAATGTAACATACAGTTATTCAAATTGTTTTAGTATTTGATTGACTGACAATTTTCAATTTATTTTAATTCTTTTTCATGTTGATTGACTGACTCAGGTAAAGTTTTTTGTAATTAAGCTTGTTTAGTTTTTTTATTTACCCCTTAAAATTTTAGTTTTTATACGCTTAATTTTTCTTTTTATATATATATTTTAAATTATCGCGTACTGGATTAAAACACAGAAGTGCTTCACAAAAATCTTAAACACAATGGTGCTGAGAGTTTATTCAGATTCATTCAAGAAAAGAGACGATTTTTACTCACTTTTGCGAAAGGAATATACTGATAAGCGGACCCCTGGGGTGAACTAGGTCCCGTTTGTGAGGGGGTCATGAGCCCTGGAGATGCGTTCGGCCAATAATAGCAGAGATGGAATAATCAAAGGGGGCCCCCGTAGATTGGACTAAAAAATTATAAAAAGGAGGACACAAAAAAATAAGGGGACTTTCTGGCTGACTCGCAGACGGGACTCTCTCGCTGGACTCTCTATCTGATCCCAATCTTGGTGCAGTGCCATCCGGAAACTGATTATGAAGATTTGAACAAAGACCCTGGAGCTGGAGTAGTGACTCTCCGATGTACTAAGACGAGTGAACATGGAAGTGGCCTCGAGGCTATTAAGCTATCCCCTAAGATAAGTTTCTTTTTTCAATTTTTTTAGCCATGGCATAATTTAATATTTTTTTGTTATTTAAGTTTTTTTGTCAGTCAATCACTTCTTTTATTGTGGCCATTTTTCTCTAATCGTGTTCAAGGTGATGTTAATAATTTCTAACGAGAGATATTATCTATGTTATTATAATTACAGGTGGAATGAGGTTGTTATTAAATAGTATTTGTATGAGGAATTTAAATGAAGATGTTCAAGTGAACTCTTAATAATTTTAATATGAGGGATATTATTTAATGCTATAATTATTACAAGTAGAATGAGTCATTATATGTTTTCGTATGTGAATTTATTATGAAGTTAAAGAATGAGGGAATTTACTAAATTCTATTGTTTTAAGTAAAGTGAAAGGAATTTTATTAATTTGTGTTAAAAGAAATGAATAAAATTTTTAGTTTGTTTCCTCAGTTAAAATTGTGTCTGTCATGTTTTGTGAGTAATCATTTGTGAATTTCTGTTAGCCATAGAATCTAGGTTATTGTTTAGTTTGGAGAATTAATACACAACGCAAAACTCTCACCACTATACGATTAAATGAAATGAAATGTTGAACTAAGAGAAATTAATTACTCATCCAGTTTTAATAATAAGTAATGAAAGTTTTTAAATACAACACTTCACAGATGTTGCAATTAGCTCGATCCACTATTTATAGTATAATAATGAGGTGAAAACATATAGGAGCTACAACTAGGCAATTGCGATTTGGTTGATCGTACCTACTCATGGAGAATTATAGAAATGTAACCAATACGAGAAAATTGTTATTACTCCGCAGAATAATCCGAAATTACTCAGGATGTAACGTTAGTATAATAGTCGTTCAATAGGAGCTCAGAGAAAATGGGTTTCCGTAGACGAGTAGCCCCCCCCCCCCCCCCGGGGGCCCCCGGGTTCCCAAATTGGTCGGCAGATCTGTACTGTCCGTCCGGCGCCCAGGCCCATACTAATCATGAACCGAACAATGGAAATAAACCCTCAGCTGAGTTTGCAGGTATTGCTACGCAGCTTCTGGTCTTCTGGTTCACCAAGCTTATGGACTTACGTCCGGGAAGCATTATTATTGTGAATAGACGAGTAGCCCCACAGAAGCCAAACAGCAGCATGTTCAACCTCCAGTTTAGATTAGAAAGCTGAGAAGCACTTCGATGGAGTGGCGAACCTTTTATACATAATCTGACGGTCTGATGGAGAGTTTTGGACAGGAGATGTCGGTTGAATGGTACCTACCCGACAGTACTGGGCCCTACTAACAACTTTGGTGAAGGAGCATGATGATATAAGGATTGTTTGTCCGGTCCTCAGTAGGACTCTTAGTTTCGACCCAGAAAAACCCCATTTGTTAGGCATAGGTGTTTAAGATAATTCAGAAATTTGACCATCGCGGAAAAATTTCGTTTCTAGCACAATCGCGTCCCTGTCCAGAAACTGTGAACTATGCAACCCCAGGTGACTTGAATGTCGAGTAACTAAACTGCCGTTCTCAGAGTACAGATCTCAATCATATAAAACATCTTTGGGATGAACAGGAATGGCGATTTCATCCAACATCAGTGACTGAACTCGAGAATGCTGTTTTGAAAGAATGGAGAAACATTTCCTCAGCAGTTAATTTAAAATTTAGTGGATAGTCTTCCCACTAAATACTGGGATTACATGTGACTAGAATCAAACAGTCCTAAAGTTGATAAAGTAATATTTTGAAGAGTATACATTACATAATTTTTTAAGCTATTGGATTTATTGTATGATATTGCGTTATTTGACAGAACATATGGATTGAAAGAAGTAATCTGTAAACTATAAACGATAACGAACGAAAGGAATATAGAAAGAGGCTAACGACATTTTTATTTTTTTCTTTAGGTATGGTGATCTGGATTATTCCTTTTTCAACAATACTAATGAAAAAGGTTCATTTCAAAATATTTTATTTTTAATACACATATATAGTAGATAAATGTTATTATAATTATCTATGGTATTATAAAAAATTAGGGTAGATTTAGGATGCAATAACATGTATAATGCAAAGGAGAATCCATGTTACTTCTACAGGTATTCAAATTATGGCCCTGTCTATCTACATGTATCTGTTTGTATGAAACATAAAATGCGCCAAATATACTAGTGAGGAAGAAACGTGAAAATGACGGATCTCCGCTAAATCAATAGTGTGCGATACTGAGCCTAAAATATAGATATACAGAAAAATCGTTATATTTTGCAACTGCTATCTCCTCTTCTGGGTTTCATGGAATAGTTTCATACTTGGATTAATATGTAAAATACGAGAAATATCAGACATTATATATTGTGTAAACTCCGAAGATTTCATTTTTTCCACCTTCTCTTGTGAACCAATTACCTTGTCCTTTAACAGGCTTCGTGCCAAGTTCATGTTGCTAATGATCAATGTCTAATTCCATTTCGCTACTCAAAATAGCTTTATTAACTGAGAAATGACACGAAAAGCTCTTAAGTCATTGAACTTAAAAATGTGGGAAAACATGTCTAAATCTTCTCAGTTCGAAACTTTGTCTAAATATTACTTTCACAAAAATTTTTTGAAAGATGTAAGCAAATCCTACTAGCCGTGATTACGGGAACCGCGTATTATAGGAAGAAAAGGTACGGTATTTTTTCTTTGGTGCAATAGACAGCTAGCGTTATTATAAGTGTGTATATGAAATGCCACGTGTCATATAGCCTCAAAATATTTTAAACAAATTGTGAGTTAATGGAAAAGAGTTCCGAGAATCCATACTTACTTTGATTAGGTATTAACTTTGCAAATAGCTTCAGTAATCAAGAACATCCCAAAATGATTACGTTTAAAATTATGTAATATTATAATAACTTTTAGTTTCTCTAACTAAGTGTTCTTATCATTATCGTTTCAATTCGAATTTCGTTCTCATCTGGCAAAATGAATACAATCACTACATAAAAGAAGATGGCAAAATGCATAGGACACGTCCTTCTGCGCGTGCCAATTTCAAAAATATACATCTCCAGCTTACCAAGAAGCCTTGGACCTTGGTTTCGCCTTTGTTATAATCACTCCTCTTAATTTTTACCCGTGACTGACAAATGCAGTCAATAAACCCACGTTAGGAAAGAAGTATTGTCTATCTCGACTTGTGATACAGAATTTAGAGTGCTTGAAGATAGCAAAATGCATAGTGCAACCCCTGCCGGGAAGAGCCAATTGCAAATAATACACTACAGTGTACCAGGCAGAATTGGACATAGGTTTCGCCCTTGTTATCGGCTCCTCAACTTGGATCTAGGTACAAGTCTACCTGGTACCCTAGAGAGTATGTTTTTGGAATTAGAACTGCCCAGCAGGTAACCAAATAACTTGGACATAGGTTTCCGCCTTTGTTATGGGCTCCTCAGCTGGATATAGGTACAAAGTCGACATGGTATCCTGGAGATGTATGTTTTTGGAATTAGAACTGCCCAGCAGGTATCAAACAAACTTGGAAATAGGTTTCACTCCTTGTTATGGTCTCCCAACTTGGACCTAGGTACAATTTTACCTGGTACCCTAGAGATGAATATTTTTGCAATTAGCACTGCCCAGCAGAGCGTGCTCTATGTAATTGTCATCTTTCGCGGAGCTCTGAAATTGTACAACAATTCGTGATAGACGATGGTTCTTTCCGAGGTGGGATGGATGACTGCACTCTGTCAGTCAATAGTAAAAATTCTGAGAATTTCCCATTTGGTATTCCTTTCTCTCCAGCTCATTCATCGGTTATGCCATGTTGAGGATGAGACCATAGCAAGGACGGAAACCTAGGTCCTAGGCTACCTGGTACGTTGGAGATGTATATTACTGCATAACAGTAGATTACTTTATGTTACGAAGGTTTCTTAAGAGAATTATTACGCTGATTTGGTGGATATGTGCAATTCTTAAAAGATTAACATCCTTTGAAGATGTATATACAAATTATAAGGTTTATGTTACGAACTCTCTCTATATTTCATTTGAAAGATCAGGCCTGATTCCTTATGGAACAAACTGGCTTTCTCGTGTTCGTAGATATAAATCAAGAAACCAAACGGCCAATCGATGGCCGAATGGCTAGGCGCTGGTTTTCGGTTCAAATCTTGTGGGTTCGAGTTTTACTGTTGGCGTGAATGTAGCCGGTTCGGAATCGGCTTTAAACTGTAGGTTCAGGTATAATGAGGAATTTGCACATGTGAGAATATGCTCATTTCTAGTTTTTATCAACAGATTGGTTATCAAAATGTTAGAAAACACCAATTAAAACGTATATATAGATCAAAATAATTTTAATTTAAAATAAGCGAAAAGTGTTGAAAATCATGTGACCTCAAAACGCTACGTGATTGGTTCTGACGTCACTAAGCACCATCCTTCATGTTTACATTTTTCTAGCTGGAGATTTTACGATACCTAATCTTAAACTAACACTTTAAAATCATTAATTTTCTAATTGGCGCTGTCAAGTTTGTGGGTTATTGTCTATCCCTTTATTTTATAATTATATTCTAAAATTGTCTTTATTATTAGTTTTATTTTTATTTTATTTCTGTTTTGTTTAACATGGCTTTATTGCCCGGTTTTGCAAAGGACAATCTGATAACCTGCCTAAAATGGATTCATTTGCAGTGTTTTCCTTTTGGGAAATAATCCAAGTTTATGGGAGCAGAAATACGAGGACTTAAGCTCAGATGTATGTATACATTTGTTTGCATTTATTATTCTACTTATGTAATGTAGATTGTAGTACGCTGACGTGCATTGTTCTTTACAGAAACCCTAAAAGTTCGATATTGTCTATTCATATTATTAAAGTAATCTCTTAATCTACAGGTTTCAGTGGTACAGGTGCAGTGGTTCAGTGAAGACATCTGGGGGGGGGGGGGGGTTGTAACCCACCTACCGCAAAAGGAATTTCTAAAAATGCTACTGCATACATAAATAAAGCTAAAAAATACATTCTGAAATGGTCAAAGTTTAAATTAAGTTTAATACAGGTATTTAATTGCTAATTGCATAGCCATAACATGCTTTTATAAGCTTTAATTTTACTCGCTCATGGTGCTGTCACTATGGTGAAAACTTGCAATAGACTTTTAAACTATTTCCTGATAAGCTATATCATTTGACATAATATTTAATTATTAAAATGCCAGCAACAGTATAGCCTTTAAATAATAAAATTTCAGTAAAAGTATCATATAAATTTATTCATAAATTGATAACGATTTTGGCTAATAAAATATTAGACTAATCTTGTAAAACATTAATTTCATAGTTGAATCTTCATTGTAAGCAAATTAATATGCATAATGGAACAAATTTATATAATTATATATTTTCTTGTAGCACTATTTTGAAGCAACATTGAATTCAGTGGCGCACCCAGGGGGGGGGACAAGGGCCCCCCCCAAGAAATAGAAATATGCATTATGAATATATTGATTTGCATATATAAATATTTTTATACGTTTCCATCTCAGCCCCCCCCAATACATTATAAATATTTTTATCGTTCATTTCACCCCACCCCCCAAGAAAATCCTGGGTGCGCCACTGATTGAATTCTTATTAAAAGTTACATTTAAGATGTTAACAGAATGAAGAAATAACTTGCCGAAAAGTGATCTTCACAACACCAGGAAGGTGGACTAAGTCTTAGTGGACAATGCTGGGATTTTTTTTCATAGCGTTTCATTGCAACTGTCCATAGCTTTCCTTTTCACATTATCTTTTGGAACACACAAATAAAAAAGCTTTCCAGGTGTATTTACCGTCGTGCTTGGACAGCAAGGTACTAAACAATATTTAAAATTGCTTAACATACTTTGACATCTTAAAAATAAAAAAAAATAAAAACGCTAGATATCAAACTTAAACTACGCAACACAATCCAAACACCGAAGTAAACAAATGCGCTATGGTGCACTGTGACGTAACATGTATCCGCGTAGGAAAAGTAGAGTTTTTGAGACGAAGTAAATAGTGCGCGTTTAAAAACAAATTACGTTAACTTTTAGAGTTCTAAAACTAAAAAAAAAGATGCTTTCGCTCGTATTGTTCTATTTTCTATATCATAAATGTAAAATAAAAAAACGTGCAAATTCCTCATTAGCCTTTGTGTAGCAAAAGTTGACCGTAACGCTCCAAACCAAACCAAACCAAGAAATCAAATGTAGAACATTTCTGAGTCAGTAACACGCTGTTAACATACGTGTTTCCGATTTGTCTGAAATATTGTTTTAAAAATTTATCTAAATATAATTTTTTAATCTTATTAATTATTATCATAAAATTTCAAACTTTAGTTAAATCAACAGTTCGAGCTCGCATGTACATTGTACAGTTTTGATTGCCAGAAAGTGCTTGCTGAAAACAACAAACTTTTAAAAGGTGGGTGAAATACAGAAACGTTGATTTTGTCTTTATTCTCAATGATAATGATATATTCTAAAAAAGTAATTCTTCACAAGCAAATAAATAAAAATTTAGCATGCCAGAGCAAATCGACGAAGCGTCTTGACAACCCAGAAAATATAACAGCATTTTATGATGCGTCTTATACTTACTCCGAGTTCACACGTAAACTCATTCACTCAAAAAGAAATGCGGAAAGTGACATGAACATACGTTTTCAATGTATCAATGCCTTGAAGTCTATCTCCTCCCCGAAATGAGTAAGAGGCATTTTAGTGCTACCCCTGATACTAATACTCTGAATAAAGAGATGAAAAGAAAGCCAATTACTCGTTCTTGAAGGAGGCTCTTGTGGTTTGTCAGAAATTTTTTTTTCTTTGGGGCCAATGAACTGAACGTAGATCTGAGAGATGCATAGTATTGAGTATCGGAGGAGAGAGGAAATTTAAGTAGTATTTACAGTAGTGAAAAAGAAAACCTGTATTATCGGATTATGGAAGTGACGGGAGGATGAATGTTAATATTTTATAAACATAAGGTTGTCACACAAAAAAGTTCAGTTCTCTAAGTTTTTTCTCTTTTTGCACATTATGACTTGAAAACGTAAGTCGTCGCAGACAAAATATATGGATACATGATTTAGTGTATACATGTTCCTCTACTAAGAGGAAACCGGTATTATCGGATTAAGGAAATGACGGGAGGATGAATGTTAATATTTTATAAAATAAGGATGTCACACAAAAAAGTTCAGTTCTGTAAGATTTTTCTCTTTTTGCACATTTATGACTTGAAACGTAAGTTGCCGAAGACAAAATATATGGATACATGATTCAGTGTATACCTGTTCCTCTACTAAGAGAAAACCGGTATTATCGGATTAAGGAAATGAAGGGAGGATGAATGTTAATATTTTATAAACATAAGGTTGTCACACAAAAAAGTTCAGTTCTCTAAGTTTTTTCTCTTTTTGCACATTTATGACTTGAAAACGTAAGTCGTCGCAGACAAATATATGGATACATGATTTAGTGTATACATGTTCCTCTACTAAGAGAAAACCGGTATTATCGGATTAAGGAAATGACGGGAGGATGAATGTTAATATTTTAAAAAAATAAGGATGTCACACAAAAAAGTTCAGTTCTCTAAGTTTTTTCTCTTTTTGCACATTATGACTTGAAAACGTAAGTCGTCGCAGCAAAATATATGGATACATGATTTAGTGTATACATGTTCCTCTACTAAGAGAAAACCGGTATTATCGGATTAAGGAAATGACGGGAGGATGAATGTTAATATTTTATAAAAATAAGGATGTCACACAAAAAAGTTCAGTTCTGTAAGTTTTTTCTCTTTTTGCACATTTATGACTTGAAAACGTAGTTGCCGAAGACAAAATATATGGATACGTGATTTCGCGTATACCTGTTCCTCTACAGACACAATATCTAATATAATAAGATACTTTGCGTATATAAAAGTTAGATAAAGTTCAAATCTTAATTATAATATTTCATCCAATAGGTTTTCATATTCATTGGTTATCAGAAACAGTTTCGAGGAATATGTCCTCTACAGACACAATATCTAATATAATAAGATACTTTGCTGTATATAAAAGTTAGATAAAGTTCAAATCTTAATTGTTAATATTTCATCCATAGGTTTTCATATTCATTGGTTATCAGAAACAGTTTCGAGGAATATGTCCTCTAACTGCCTACAATAGTGGGGTACATGAATTCACATAACGATTTTGTATTCTTAATAGTTTTACATAAACTATTAGAAATCTATTTGATATTGTGTTCTTTTACTTCTACGGGAATGTAAGACATAAAAGGCCAAGCAGAGATAATTTCGTTGAACTGACGTTCATTACTTTTGAAGCAAGTATATCTCAACATGACAGTTTCAATCTAGAGGTCTCTTTCAGATACTCCATATGCAAATAGAAAAACGAGTTTAGCAATTACGATACATATTTTAATCTCAGTAACCCTCGTTTGCGCTGCAAACCTGTCTTACGATCTCAGGTACAGAAACTCTTTACAATCTATATATATAAAACAGTTCCGTAACTGACTCATTCATTCATTCATTCATTCATTCATTCACTGACTGACTGACATACAACGCACAGACCAAACCGCTGGATCTAAAGGGCTGAAATTTTGCATGGCGATTCTTCTAATAGTGTAGGGGTGCACTAAGAAAGATTTTCTAAAATTCTTCTTAGATTTTTTTAAATTAAATTTTTAAGCTGTTTTTTAAACTTTTTTTACGTTGCATTTAAAATAATACATTGCGGATTATAAAATTTATATCACGAGAAGATCATAAAAAATTCCTTCAAAATGAAATCTTTTTCGAACCTTTACCTTGATTTTCTGATTTTTGGTGAATTTTTAAAGATTAATTTCTAGAATTTTATTTATTAAATGTTGATCACGTGATTTCTTTTTCTGGTACTTTAAATAAATTTATCGTCACGTGCATAACAACTAAATAGACAAAAATAATACTTCTTTTTCTTTCTAATGCGCAGACGATTGGATATTATCCAAAAAAAATAATATCCCTTACGATTTTTTTATAAATATTATATATATATATATATATATATATTGGCATAATTGCATACATTGACCGTTGTATTTAATTTGAATGTACTCCGTAGCGAAGCGCGGGTTTTCAGCTAGTCTATATATATAAAACAGTTCCGTAACTGACTCATTCATTCATTCATTCACTGACTGACTGACAACAACGCACAGACCAAACCGCTGACCTAAAGGGCTGAAATTTGCATGGCGATTCTTCTGATAGTGTAGGGGTGCACTAAGAAAGATTTTCAAAATTCTTCTTAGATTTTTTTAAATTAAATTTTATGCTGTTTTTGTAACTTTTTTAAGTTTGCATTTAAAATAATAAATTGAGGAGTTATAAACTTTATATGCACGAGCAAGATCATAAAAATTCCTTCAAAATGAAATTTTTTTCGAATTTTTACCTCTATTTCCTGATTTTTGGTGAATTTTTAAAGATTAATTTTAGAATTTAATTTATTAAATACTGATCACGTGATTTCTTTTTCTGGTACTTTAAATAAATTTATCGTCACGTGCAAAAAAAATAGACAAAAAATATTTTTTTCTTACTAATGCGGCAGACGATTGGACTTTATTTTGTCTATAAAAATATCCCTTACGATTTTTTTATAAATGTTTTTTTTACATCAATTGTATACATTGATCGTCGTATTTATTATAAATATATATATATATATATTTTTTGGAATTAATTGCATACATTGACCGTTGTATTTAATTTCAATGTACTCCGTAGCGAAGCGCGGGTTTTCAGCTAGTCTATATATATAATAAAACAGTTCCGTGACTGACTGACTGACAGACAATGCACAGACCAAACAGCTGGACCTAAAGGGCTGAAATTTTGGAAGGAAATTCTTCTTATAGTGTAGGGGTGCACTAAGGAAGGTTTTTGAAAAATTCTTTAGACTTTTTAAAATTAAATTTTTAAGCTGTTTTTGTAATATTCTTTAAAGTTTGCATTTAAAATAATAATCTGACGGTTATAAATTTATATCACGAGAAAGATCATAAAAATTCCTTTAAAATGAAATCTTTTTCGAATCTTTACCACCATTTTCTGATTTTTGGTGAATTTTTAAAGGTTAATTTTTAGAATTTAATTTATTAAATGCTGATCACGTGATTTCTTTTTTTGGTACTTTAATTCATCGTGACGTGCATAACAACGAAATAAACAAAAAAATTTTTTTTTTTTGATAATGCGGCAGACGATTGTACGTTATCCAAAAAAAATATTAAAATACAGTAAAAGATATGTTCCTCAAACTGTACTATATTCTTTAGTATGTTTTATTAGATTTAATTTGAATATTTTCTACATTATTTTGTCTATAAAAATATCCCTTACGATTTTTAATAAATATATATATATTTTGTTTTTTTACATCAATTGTACTTGTATACATTGATCGTTGTAGTTATTATAAATAAATAAATAATATATATATTATATATATATATATATATATTTATTTATTTATTTATTTTTTGACATTAATTGCATACATTGACCGTTGTATTTAAAATGAATGTACTTCGTAGTGAAGTGCGGGTTTTCAGCTAGTAGTTTAGATAAGAGTGAAAACTCTTAACCGAACTACTTTAAATGAATGCATTACAGACTGATGTGAGTGTCGTGTATATATATACAATGGTTATCAAAAATTAAGGAAAAGTCACAAAGATAGCGATTACTTAAAAAGTTACGCGTAGAATTTAATGAAACTTATACACATTATACAGCACATAGGTAGGTAGAAAATAGCATAAAAAGAAATTGCCAGACAATTATTGTGTTATAGAAACTAGCATATATATACAATGAACAAATCAGATGTGTCAGTTTGGTATAGGAAAAGTACCTTTAATATGGCGTATGATCACCCCCCTCCCCCCCGAGAAGCAATACAGCACATACAGCGATGTGTGATGCTGTCAATTATGAGGTCTATGAGTTGGGTAGGAAATGAGAGCCATTGCTCTTGCAAAGCAGTTGAAAGCGTGGCTAGGGTCCTAGGTGGAGGATTGAGAGCAGATATACGTCGTCTTAAAGCGTCCCAAATATGCTCGATAGGATTCAGGTCCGGTGATCGAGCTGGCCACTCTATGCGCTGAATTGTTTCCTGCTCAAGATAAGCATCCACGATGCGATCCCTGTGCGGTCTCGCGTTATCATCCTGTAGCACGAAAGCATCACCTATTGCCCTGGCATAAGGGAGCACATAAGCATCAAGGATGTCATCTCTATAAGTGTGAGCATTCACATTTCCACGGGGAAAGACATGGAGGTCTGTGCGTCCACCCAAAGAGATACCACCCCAAACACAGACACTTCCTGATCCGTATGTATCTCTTTCACGGATGTGTTATGGATGAAAACGAGTTCCAGGTTTTTTCCAAATCAAAATACGCCTACTATCGCTTTGGAGGCTAAACCTGGACTCATCCGTAAAGAGAACAGCCCTCCATTGATCACACGTCCAGTGGACATGTTGACGTGCCCACTGCAAACGTTCCCGTCTATGGCATGACGTGAGCGAGACGCAAATGGCTGGTCGCCTCACAAAAAGACCACCTTCGTAAAGCCTTCTACGCGCGGTTGACGTTGATGCCAACCTTCCCGAGCTTGCAGCGAGGGAGGATCTGTTCAAACGCAGTTCAGACGGAGTTGCGGTTCTATTCCTTCGTGTGCATAACGACAAATATCGGTCAACGGCACTCGTCGTAGCGTATGGCCGTCCTTGGCTGAACCTCCTGGATGCCGAATCCGTGGTTAAAAATTGTTGCCAAAGTCGCCTTGCTCTGAGACATGCGCTTTTATGCTCCTCGTAAATGACATATACCGACAGCAGCGCCACTATTTTACATAATGTAGTATTGTTCAGCACTTTTTACTTAACATTTTCAAATTTTATACAGATTCGCCTAGTTTTGAACGTGTTATCTCACTTTTTGTGATTTTTCCTTAATTTTTGACAACTAGTGTATGTGTATATATATATAATATATACATATATATATATATATATTATATATATATATATTATATAATTAATGTGTGTATCTATATGGCGTTATGAATATTAATGAATTTACCCTAAAATGGGTGGTGGCAAAGTCGTTTGTATAATATTACAGATATTTTTCAAATTATCAGTTTCACTGAATTTGAAATGGTATCATTTTATTTTACATACAGATGGTCTAAAAATAAAAGGTAACTATTTGTATTAACTGTTGACCATGAAATCTGATTTAACATTCTATCAATAGGTAATTTATTAGGGTTTTCTTTGTTAATGGTCTGATAAGTAATATTTAAAAATAAGTGATATGAAATAGGGAATTTTTTCGTATTCTGCATGTGATCTTTATACAATATATTTTCTGAGACGTTCAAAAATCACTTTCAATGAGAGAAGGGAAGGGAATAGGAAATGACACTCTAAACTCACGAGTTTTAGCTCAGTTTTAAACCAAATTAATTTCATTAACCGATTCTCTCGAGATTTGCTTACTTAAATTTGACAGTGCCCTAAGCACTTTATTATTACTATGAGCAAACAACTCTTAAAAGGTTCCTAATGAGATTAAATGATAGTAAATTAATTAATTAAGTGATGTTTCATGCGCAAAAGAAAAATAATTACCTCCGGTTTTACTTTGTGTATTTTATAGAAAAATAAATCAAAAGAATAACTACTTTCTCGCATTTTCCATTGTAGATCACAGAGTAAATGAGAGATAAAAATCACTAAGCGATAGGAGAGAGCATATTGATAATCTAACGAATTTATTTAGAAATCGACATAAAAATGCAAATTGGTGGACTCTAGTGCTCGAATATGTAATGATCTGCTAGGGCTAAAAGCCTAAACAAAAATCTCCCTTTCAGATGTAAGCCTATAAATTATTTTAACAACTCTTTAAGGTTAGAATGTAAAATTTCTTTCCAATACAAAGGATTTGAAGAATAAACCCATTTAATCAGAAAATGAACAGATGTGAAACATACATAGATTGGGTCGAAATAAAACCAAAGTTTCATTTACTAAGTATTGTCATCAACAGCCACAACAAGAGCAAATCGAAAACAGGTTGTCTCTGTAGAGGTATCACACCTTGTATCATCATTCTGCTATACACTGTTTTAAGAACATAACAGTTTTGTTTTCCCCGCAACATGTTACTCTTTTAAATTGAATAGAAATTTCTCGATTTAGATTATATATTCGTATCTGTCTATCAGTCTAAATGTATATATATATATATATATACAGTGGACGCTCGTTAATTCGAATTCGAAGGTTCTCAGAAAAAAGTTCGAATTATCCGAAGTTCGAATTATCCGATGTTAAGAGAAAATATATAACTTTAAATGTGTATCACTGAAGAAGAAAATCTCCTAGTATGTATAACCCCAGAAAATATATTATACTATGTTATCTAAAGTTAAACATATTAAAGAGCAATACAGACTTACTTTAATCATAAAATGAAGCAGAAGATTTGCAGTATAAAGTAAACTTTTATAAAAATATGAATTACACTTTGGGGAAAAACTGTAAAATGGATGTTTGGTTTTGTTTATGATGCCTACATTGTTCAGCCAGCTTCTCGATTTGAAGTAAACATTTCAATTCATTTTCAGAGGAAGGTTCCATCTGAATAAATGCTTTCAGAGTTTTACTTTGTCCATTATGGCCGCATTAAAAATATCTTTCGGCAGGTAAGTAGAGAAAAGCCCTGGCAGTTTCCTACCGAAATTAGTGCATACGTCTTCGTTTACATCAGAGCTTTGTCCACATACAGTTTGATAAGAAATACATTTTGCTTTGACTTAAATCAAGAAAGCCATCCATCACTGCATTTAAAATCTTCAATACCCATTCGACTTGCCAAGTCATCAGCCTTCGTCCACTAGGGGTCCATTTATCGGAAAATTTCGAGATCTAACATCCTGAAACCATAGCAGTAGAGCTTTTTCTAGAACATCTAGGGACGCATTTCCCATGCGTTTCCTTCCTCTAGCAAATTTTGATTTTTCCCATGAATCTAAAATTGACTCCTTGTTTTTCAAATTGGTTGACAAGGCATTTTTTTTAATTCCATAGTCAGCTGCTAACTTTGTTTTACATTCGCCATTCTCTACTTTCTTTAAAATTTCTTCCTTTGTCTCCAAAGTTAGGGTTTCTTACTTTCCACGTGTAGACATCCTGAAATTTTACACGTTCACACCACATAATGTGGAAGAAAAACTAGACCACATTAACTTGTCTGCACTGCAGTTATAACTGACACAGCTCCCTAGAATCTGTAGTAAAGACTAGTTTTTCTGAAATTCTAAGAAAATCGATCCAAATAAAGGAAAATTGCTTTTTTCGTTTAGCACTAATAAGAAGGACAATAGCTATTAACGTTTAGCGGACATGCAATAGTCTAGGAATGCAGGCATGTGCCTCTTTACACAGAAAAGAAATTTTAACACAGAAAATAATAAATACAGTGTGTATTTTCTCTATTAAACGAGGAAAAAGAATTTTTTTTTTTCAAATTTTTAGTTCGAATTAACCGAAGTGATAAAAATTTAGTTCGAATTAATGAGATATTTTTAACATTAACTGCAATACAAGTTTTTGGGGGCCTTTGGATTAGTTCGAATTAACCGAAAGTTCGAATTAACCGAGTTCGAATTAACGAGCGTCCACTGTATTAGTAATTTTTATTTGCATAGTCCCTTTCCCTTACTTCATTTCTCGTCTATTTTACTTTTATTAATTTCTTTTCTGCTTTATTTTAGCGTGTTTAAATTTTAGACTTCTTATCATAGGTAGATGCCGCATAACCATTTAAAAGAAGCCTTTCTTTATTCTTCTCCTTCTATTGTTAACAAGCTGCTAGTAAGTGTTATATCAGGTGATCGCAACTACCCTGAAGGGACGAGGGACTTAACTGGATTCCTTTGACAGCAGAATGGTTGTTATTGATATGTCTTGGCGAAAGCCACTCAAAAATCAGTTTTTGTACCTAGTGCAAGCTCATTTAATCTGTGGGTCCGCAAGTTAGGGTTATTAGGGAAAGTGATATAGATAGATGACCCGACCCTTTTCCACAAAAGGATCGGTAAAAATTATCAATGAGATCTTACAAGAGTGGCATTACTGAAATTGAAATAAATCGAATTACAAACCGTCGTTATACGAAAGTGAGAGATGTGATAAAAATTGAAGGTGGTATTTCGCGGTGATCAGTCATAATTGCGTCGGTTTCCCAGATACTTCTCCGCATGTGCTATCATTATCCTGTATTGTGGGTCTAGCCATGCCACTTTACCGGTCGACTGAATGCTTTGAACGGACGAGAACTTTTTTTTTCGGCCAAGAAATATTTTTTTTTTCTTCAGTGCACCTCCCACGTCGGTAGTTTGGTAAGGATCTCGTTTTCCAGTCGATGTCTCTGTGCAGAGAGTTTTATTTTTGCCAGAAACTTATACCCGGTTACGTTAAATATATTTTATTGCCGCTTTGCGAAAGTAGTCTTATCATGTGGTGCTAAAGAATCGTCTTCTGCAGTTAAACCTGAATATTCCGTTTGAGAAGCGAGACAGTTCTTGTTTTTGTTTGTATTCATGATTACGATTTGATTTCGACGTTGAGCGAAAGTCGTTGAAATGCGTTAGATTAAAGCCTATTTTAATAAAAGTTTAATTTTTTAAGAGTTTGAAATATTTATTTGAAAACTGCTATTCTGAGTTTTTTGCCATGAACTTTTTCCCTCCTCCTGACACGCACCGTATAATACGCATCTGAAACTCGCGTGCGTCTTGTACAGTGTGTACTAGGAGGATGGAACAGATTTGCAATGGCTATATGGCCTTCCTTAGCAGAGAAGCTTAAAGCAATTCGACTTTCTCGTGGGTCAACTTTGAATTAGATTACCATCAAAAACGCGTAAATACTTCTGAAAATATTATCGGTAAATGACGGCCGTTGAATCTTATTAAACTAGTTTATTGTTCGTGAATAACTTCTCAAGTCGCAATCAATTAACAATTTAACTTTACAATTTTATTACATCAAGGGAACTTTCATCGCTCAGTGATTCTGTTATATCAGTTGTCGGAGTTGTAGTAGTCACGTAAGCTATTAAACTGATTATTTCCGTTAATTATATCCCATTATTTTATGA
This sequence comes from Dolomedes plantarius, assembly GCA_907164885.2. Classification (NCBI taxonomy): domain Eukaryota; kingdom Metazoa; phylum Arthropoda; class Arachnida; order Araneae; family Dolomedidae; genus Dolomedes; species Dolomedes plantarius. The sequence continues at coordinate 74,801,327 of OU015501.1, forward strand.
ATTTCATTTTAAAGAGAGGACGATATATAAACAAACATGCTTTGATATTTCATTCAACTGAAGTTTTATTATTTTTTGGTAATTCATTTTAATTGCTCCCTTTTACTTAAAATTAAGTTAGCTTTGCATGGCCCATATATACTCGTATCAAGGTTGTATGGTACAATAATAATTGAGTACGTCGAACGATGAATGCGAAATAAAGTCATTAAAAACGTTATTCAGAGTGCCGTCTAGACTGTCCGGTAGGTGGCTTCAAAAGAACTTGCGTTGGGGACCACCTACCAGAAGTGGTGGTTTTCGTTCAGAGATTATTATTACTTCCTCTTCCTCTCCTCCCCCCTTATACGTTATTTGCAAATGTCTGGAAATTGAGTGAATTTTTTTTATCTTCTGCTTAAACTAATTTCATGTCTCTTGACTGTAACAGAAATCCTTGAACACTGAGTTTCTTTTTTTAGTTTAAAAGTTGTTATTAGCTTCTGTGTTAATCTTGAGGTCTACAGAATTGCTTTATGCCTTCAGAGCACTTTTTCTTCTTCTTATGTCAGGATTTTTATTTATTTTTTTATCTCTAAATTTTCTTCGAGAAACGAGGTTTTTTATCCTATAAAATAAATACCTAACTACACTTGTTTGAGTGAATGTTAAGAATCAAGCATATTTTCGTAGTTTCTCACATGAGTAGCCTAAAAGTAGGAAATGCATTTCTAGAGAAAAACTCGTGCATTATCGAAATGAATGACGCAACAACAGCAACGGTACAAAGCGATACAGTAAGATGTTATCAAGAAATGGCTACATAGCTATGTTGACATGTTATAAGTGTATCATCGCTAAATATGGAACAAAGGAAAGAGGTGATATGACCACCCCAAACGGCGATGCTTGCGTTGCACCGTTTGTCCATACCTTAAAACGACATTGTCTTGTGGTAACATCACCATTTCTTCTGTCAGCATCGACTTCAGTTGTTGAACATTTTACGATGGGATAAGCATCCCTTAAAACGTTCGATATGTGTTCAGTAGGATTTAAAGAGAGGTGACGCACTAATTCCATTCGAACGAAATTTTCATTTTTCTTCAGTAAACAGAGGCGAGAACATCTTGACTGCCATATCGATTATTTCATTGGCATTCTCAGGACTATATACAGTCTTCCAACTTTACGTCTGGTGAGCTGACATCTAAAATTGCTCCTAAGCCTCTATTTACCCTCATCAATAAAGAGTACTCAATCCTCTGAAATTTAGGCCTTGTGTTCGTTTCACCATATTTAAACAGAACTCTGCCGAGAAAATGCCAATGGATCACATCGTTCTGGCCGTCAGGTAAACAGTCCTACAGTCTTCGCTGAGTCGGCCTGGTGTCTAAAATTTGATATTCTAAGTCCTGCACTCTTGTGTATTTGGTTTGCAATATTGCCCGCTGTTGATCCCTCTCAACCTGTAGGAATCCGTAGTGGTCATTCATCATTGGACGATGTTTTTCCTGTTCATTTAATTCCGGTGTCCTTCGAACAGATAGATGTACCTGTCGTCTTGAAGGCCGTTCACGCATGTGATTGGATGTTAACTTTTCGACTTCCCGATTCGTTACCTGCAGAATGTTATGCAACTAATCGAATGTCTATAATTATGGCTTTTAGCACACAACTGCTTTACTGCTCCTTTTATCCATTTCAGTTTTACCTTGTGTTCATGTGCTCACTCCAGTAATCTACCGGTCACTGACACTCTTCTGAATGGTTATGCTAACACACTCGGCTGTTTGATTTTGTGGTTGTGACGTTAAATTATTTAATTTTTTTACTGATACAAATAAAATGGCGAAAGTAACATAAGAAAATCTCTACGTAAATAGACCTTAATCAATTTAAGTGCATAATTTCCAGAAATGTAATTGAAGTAGAGCATTCGCTCCTTCATTTTTCTAAGAATATGGAATCTGAGTCGTTGGTGAAAATATTACTTTTTACAAGTATTTCATACCAATGTACACAGCTTGTTATCCAGTTTTTTTTAATCATATTCAAACGTACTTTTTTACATTGATTTACTATTCATTAAGATCCACTATAAGCTATTTTTAAACACTAGTTTTAAAAAATTACTATTGGAAATTGCTTCAACTGACTTACGCATTTTTTTAAAAAATCTATTTTATACACTTTTCAAAAATAATTTACTATGTTTTGTTTTCTTTTTAACGTATTTATTAATTTTAAAATCTTGAGAAAAATAATAGCTTCGAATGTTTAAATAATTTCATTTCGGAATCAAGTTAGAATACTCTGAATGATATTTCATAGTTCGAAAAAAAAAATAATCTTGTTTTTCGTGCGTCGTACATAATTTATGCTTTTAACAAAATTGCTCTTCTGAGAGAAAGCAGTATTTTCATTCCTATTCTCAAACTAGGAGGACCGTAATAACTTTCAAAGTAGTCCATAATTACAGTATTGCTTCTTAAAGTTGAAATGAGAAACCTGTTCTTCACATGACATGTCCATTTTTAAAAAGTTCACCCCCTGTTTTTTAGTTAAACATTGTGTAAACTTATTTTAGTTACTAGAAATTCTTATTTTCTAATAGGAAAGTTTTTAAAGTAAAATATTAATGAAACTTTCTCTTCTCAAACGTTCTTGGTGATGAAAGTATGTATGTCACGCACTTCTGTTTGCTTCATAATTTTGATTTAATCTGCAAAGTTTTGTAACGTCTCTTGTTAATTTTAATGAATATTAAATGATTTGATAATAAGCAGAAGTTAAGAAGTAGGGAAGTATAGATAAGTAGTGATAGGAATGCAGGATAATTGGAGTATGTGTAAATTAAGGTTATAAGCAGAAGCTGGCTAGGTGTTGGTATATTCCATATTAGTATTAATGAATGTAACTGAATTTTGTAATTATATGGTGTGTGAATAAATCAATGTATTATATGTATGATTTATGTCCTGTGTGTTAATTTAAGGTGTGATATATTAATTGAGTTTTAGAAAAGTTAATTCACTATACGATCATCGGTTGGTGATGGTGATTTTCTTAGTTAGCTGGTTTTTAATTAATGCCTGGGCAAGGTGTGTCAATAAGGACATACTAGAAATTCTTATTTTCTCATAGGAAAGTTTTTAAAGTAAAATATTAAATGAAACTTTCCCATCTCAAACGTTCTTGGTGATGTAGGTATGTGTGTCACGCACCTCTATTTGTTTCGTAATTTTGATTTAATCTGCAAAGTTTTGTGACGTCTGTAGGCTAAGTTCTATAAAAATTATCATCGCCTTTTATTTGTGTCGTTAAATATGAAGAGTGTTGCAATTTTTTTTTTAAATGTAACACAGAATGGTACCTTAGTGTGGAGTGAAGTATAATTTCATCGTAGACATGTTTTTTAAACTATTTTATTTTGTCTTGTTATAAACACTTTTCAAGGTACTGAAAATTCTTCATCCTGGTTCTAGCGTTTCCCATACACATGTGCAACATTGTTCAAAAATGAATGAACGCCTTTCGTCTCGGAATGATATTTCAAAGTCCCTGAGGGGTCGTTATCTCGTTTGAGAACGTACAGTAGCCATTTATAACCGCAATCATGCCGATGGATTAAATCTTTACTCTTGGAAGGTAATGCGAGTCTTTTGATTTTAAGTGGGTATGTTTTTGAAAGAGAAAAATCTCATTGGTGACGTCTGCTGCTCAGTGAAAGTGACCTAATAGTTGAACTGACTTGCCAAACTCGTTTCCCGTGGAGATAGTTACATGACAGTCTTGTCCTGAAGTCTGACTTGAAAATTCGACTGACCGAGGCCTTTTCTATAGTATGAGTGGGTGGGGATGGCGTCATATTTACTGTAAAAATTCACAGCGAAGTTTCAGGTGAGTGACTTGAGAAATAAAAGGGCATCAAAATGTTTATCATTATAAATTATGAATTATATACTAATTTCCTTTTGTTAAAATTGCTATAAGGTAAGAGTAAATTTCAATAACTTTCCGATTTTTTATTTATTTTAAGCCGTACACCGCAAATGCTCAGTATGCGTGCTTACCAAGATTTTGACTTTCAGTTGGAAAGAATGGCACCCTTAGAATATCTAATTACTGCCTTCTGGAGACTATTAAATGCACTGATTTAACATTACCATAATCACAGCAGATAAATTTTGAACAGCTTCGTCACATCACTCAGATTAATCAAATGTGGAGAGAAAATACCTCCTGACATTTAAATGGTTGTTATGACCATTTATTTGCCTGTTAATAGTCGTAAAGTTACTCATGAAATTAAAAAGGAAGTAAAATTGCGTGTTATTATATGTATGGATGCATGCATGTATGTATGTAATGAGAGGGGAGAGAATGTTTTCTTTCAGCCCGTATCCTCAGTCTCCAATGTTGTGGATTAATTGTAATTGATCTATATGGAATCTGATATAATCATTTTATCGCCGTGTAATATTTACTTCTCAGAAAGTGACTGAACAAATTTTAGTTCAAGAAACAAACCTTGTCAGTTGTGTTGATGCTAAAGCCTTATTTTTCCCAATATTCGTTCCTTAGAGCGTCGATTTCCTCGTGCCCTTTTTTTAAAATATGTATTTTTCTTCTTAATACTCTTAATAAATTTTTCTTTTTAGATTGCGGTTAACCCGAGTTTTTAAATCCCCAGATACCGTGCTGTATAATTAAAATTATATCCTGTTACTATTAGTACACAATAATTGATACGTGCTTTTTTTAATTTTAAAGTGCGCACATCTCCTGTCATCAGAATTATTTCTTTGACAATGAAGAAGTTGAAGACCAAACTTACACTACTCGTGTTTAGAAGGAACTTCCGTAACCTCAACATTTTAGCAAAGTTTAAATTATCTATCTCCAACTAGATTGTGAAAATCGTATCTATGCCTTTTGAAAACATTATTACTGTATTTGTAATAGAATTTTTCCTCCAAAATTCAAATATGAAGCTTTTAAAAAACCATAAGTAATTTGAGGTTAATCTGCCCTTTCCCCGGAGTTTTCACCCCGTTGTAATCTAATAGAAAGCTTAGGCCGCGTTGGTTTTAAATATCGCTTAATCTGGTTGGCCCACAGACTTTCAATTGCGTCTACCAATTATTTCTATTGTGTGAGTTTACCGCAGCTTTTCAAAGGTTCCCTGATCCGATTTTGGGTGACAGTTGGGAAGCACTTTTAGTTAAACGCGTAACTGCGTGTGTGTGTGCGGTTCAGTGGAATATGTAGTTCTCTTCTCTCCAGTTCTTTATTGTTGTTCGCAATCTGAGTTGTGATTCTACAGTTTTGGCGGGTAGAGATCTGTATCTGCAGGAGAGGGGTTATGCCATCTGTCATTTTCGATAGCCCATGAAAATCTGCTGAATCTGGAATCTTTCATGGTTGTGGAAATAACATTTTCTTGTTAGAATTTTTGCTCTACTAAGGAAAACTTGCTATTTAATGGGATTGACTTTTCATTGCGTTAAACTTTAATAACTTTTTAAAGGGATCTTGGATTAACTTGATATATCAATGAGAAAATCGTTTGTAGGGATAATCTACCTTTCGGAATCTTTCGTTCCAAACCATAATTTTTAAGCGAGATATGTATTAATTACATGTATTGTTAAGCAAAAAGCTCACAACGGAATAAATTACAGTGGTAATATCTTTGATATTGCAAATATTACTTGTAACATTTGTATAATTATAGGCTGAATTATATTAATTTGAGGAAAAGTGAATTTTGAAACTTTAAATTTTAACAAGAAATTTTTGTGAAACAGTAATTGTGCACACATAGTTTCCCATCATTAAAAAATTTTTGAATGCTAAGTTCAAAAGATTTTTTATGAAAAAAAATGTTTCTAAAGGTTTTGTTAAGGTGACTGAAATAAACTTGATAAAACTGCTAGTGACAGACTTTCACAATACATTGTTATTAATGAATGTTTACAGATCTTACGTGCTTTGTGCTTCAATTAATTGTATGTAAATATGTCATCAGTATGTGTTGGTAATTAAAAAACAAATATTCGCAAAAGATTTCTCAAAATACTAATAACATATTTTTGAATTTTGAAAAAACTCATCAAGTGTAATCGATTATTAGTAGAAGGCGTAACGTTTTTGATTTCAAGAATTAACGTGTCATTTGATTTGATTTTTACAAATCTAACACCCCCCCCCCAGAAAAAAGGGTTACCAAGGGAGAATATTTTAAATATATTTTCTCACAAGCAATATATTTGGTATTTACCTTCAGATGGGGCAAAATTATATTTAAAAGTATTTTTGCGTATGCGATTTCTTAAATGTTTCGTTTGCTTAGATTGACAGAGTGTAAAAAAATCTGAATTCATTTTTCGTGAAATTCAGTGAAACATCGATTATTCTTTCTCCCTTACGCGCATTTCATTATTTTTCGTAAATTTGTAAATTCATAGTACTCTTAAAACCTTAAAGAATTTAAGGGGCTCACAACCTTTGAAACTTAAAAAAAATCGATTTTTGGTTTTTGCTATATTCTGATTTTTGGGACATTTCTGAACAATATGCAAAAAACCGTATTAAAAAATTTGCATTATTTCTCGAGTTATGAGAGTTTGTGTAAAGCTCACTGTGTTGCCATAGCCATGTTATTCCAACTTTAACTTCAGTTTTCTCGAATAGTGAATTTTTGGATTACGCGCACAGTTACTCCCAAACTATGTGTCCTAGACACACAAAATTTTTATCAGATTTGTATTATAAGCTTCTTTACACACTAAAACCAGAAAAGTTAAAAAAATTTGTAAAAATTTTTTTTACATTTGAAAATGTTTTAAAAAATTGCTAAATTTTAAATTTTTTTAAATTTATGTAAATTTTTCAATTTAAACTATATTTTTTGTATATTTTTTGGTTTTACATTAAACTTTAGTGTATTATTAATTTAATTTGACCAAAAAATAGTTTCTGTATGCATATTTCTTAATTTTATGATGCGCGAAACATCCAATGATTTTTTTCCCTTTTTAGTAATGTGTACATTTAAAAATAAAATCTAAAATTATTTATGGCTTTAGAAGTTCTATTTTTGTATAAAATATAACTGAAGACTTGTAATTTTGATATAAAACAAAAAAAAATTATTATATATATATTAATATTATTGGAGTTTCAGTAGCTCGATTTTGATCATGTTTAGGGTCATTTCCCTGTAGTCAAAGTAGGTTGTGAGCCCCATAAATTTTATGTGGTTGAATTCTCCCACAATACAATTATTTTTCACTGTGGATAATGCGGAAAATGTAATATTCTCATAAATTCGCTGCAATATGATGCTACGAAGGAACCGTAGCGTTCCCAGCCTACAGCAAAATATTTATCTAATCACAATGTATGTTCACACCGACACTCAAATAAGGCTTTGAAGAAAAAGTACTGGTTTGAATGATACCAGCTACCCGACGAGAAAATGGCTTGACTTCCCCTGGCGCTCTGAAAGGAATTTAAGGCGATGTCCGTGCCATTTGTATCGGCATTCAAAGAGCAAAGACGAAAATACGTCATCCTTGATCCAGGCTGCGAGAAATATCTTACGCTGTTTATTAATTCTAATAAACAGCGATAGAGAAGCATGTGGAACAACCTGATAAAATCGCACTCTTAGATGAGCTACCGTACTTGTAAACGGGATTGCAGCAAATAGATGAAAGAGCCTATCAAGGATGACAATTGTATCAATAAGCTAAGTGGTAATGCTCCAGAAATAATCAGCGATTAGCACTCGCGATCCGTGCGTCACGAGTCCAAATTTTGTTCCGCCAGATTATCAATCTGCTGGTTTATCCTGCTTTGAAAAAAGTAATATTAATAAGAAGAGCGACAACCTTCAAAGCATCGACAGATCGCGTGGAAAAATCTTACATTCTTTCGTGTCATCGGAGAGCAATGATTCTGCAACCCAGAAAGCTTGAGAATGCTATATAGACAATTTGTCGGACCTGTGTTTTCAGTTGCCAGTTTAGTCAGTAAGCAGCGCTATCTAGGGATAATTAATTGTTTTAATTTTTATTTCATCTTAATGTAGAAATTTTCCAGTTCATTAAAAGTTGTATAGCGGTATAGATTTATGTACTTTAATTCCATGAAAATTACCGCCATTGAAAGGAAATCCAGCTTTAAGATTCTGGTTCAGGAAAGTCATATCTGAAAACTTCTTTTAAATTTTACTTATGTGGGTAGAAATGTATGTCCTGCAACTTCTTTTCACTCTTTAGTACATGGAAGATTTGTTTATGGTATTTTGTTTTGTTTTGAACATGGAAGATTTTAGTTTTGGAAAATATGAAACTTTTCGCTTGCTAATGCACATTTTTAATGTGTTCAATCCGCAGGAGTCTGTGGACTTGTTTTAGTGACACTGCTCTTGAGTATGAGTTACTTTTCGTATTTGAGCCCAAGGTACTTCCCGAAAAATGTTAAAAGAAAAAAAGAAAAGGTCATGGAAAAATTATGTTCTCAAGAGAAACGACTGTCGCGCATTATTCTGGAATGAAATAGTCAGATATTATCAACTTGATAGAAACGAAAAACCTTTCAGAATTGTTCTGGCTTTCTCAAGAAAACAAACTATAAAAAGGGAAGGAGAGGGGAATTTAAAATCGGCCCTAAATTAAAAGGTTTTTGGAAATAGACGGGATATTTCTTTTTAGAAAATTTTATATTTATCGTTAACAACTAGTTTAATGGTAAACATTTTAATCGCGGATTGGTCGGCCAAAGTGCGAAGTAGTCGTAAATTCTCGAATATTTCGGGCTTTGGCCACATGACTTGGCCAAAACTGGAAGTAGCCACAGCCATTTCACGAGTTCCCCAGACTTCGGACATTGACCGTAACATATCCAACACGGAGATACGAAGCGGATGTAAGATTCTTTAAAATTCTACTTGTGATCGATCCCTTTACACCTGAACCGTTAGGGTATACACCCGCAGACTCTCTTTCAACACGCTGTCAAACGCTGACCCCAAGTATTCTCTGTATTGGCTCTGATTGATTCCGATATCTTCATGCCCAACCACTGAAGAAGCCTGAAGCCTAGCATTTTTCACTACTTTCGGATACATTCTAAAGAGGTGTATTCCTTACTAACCCTGAAATCACACGTTTACTTACAAAGAGGCTTTTTTTTTTAACGTAATTATTTAAAGTTGTTTTTTTTCCCCGCATATTTTCGCTCAGCCTTGGCTTTAAACGATTATGGTTCATAAAACGCTTTCGATGAGTAAACAGTATTATTCAAAGCATTAGAAGGACTATAAGCATCGAAGCTTGAAGTCCGATGATTCTGTTTGCGGCCTCTTCCGCGAGAGCGTGTCTCCCATCACTGCGACAAGTATAGAATTTATTATCTTTTGATTATTATTTGGGAGATTGGGGGGGGGGGGGATTGTGTGGGAGATCAAATTCTTGTCTCTGTAGGGCAGGAAAAAGATAGGGATACAATTTACTGCAAATCTGCGCGTTGAATTCAGTTGTATTGCGTGTATTCATTGGCTATGTTCAGGATTTTTATCTAAATAAGAAAAAAGAAAGTAGCTGTTTTAACATGGCAATTAATTATTCTTGTTACATTAAATGTGAGTATCATCTTTAGTTCAGCCATACGAATCCATAAGTTATGTATTAAGATTAATAAAGCAGTTTGAATTAAAAGAAAAAAAAAAGGAAGAAAATGGAGTGCAACCTCGAATCGATTTAGAGAAGGAATCGTCCCTGGAATAAGAAATGAAGCTATCGCATTCGGTTTCAACAAGCTATTAAATTTATAATATTTCCGTTAACAGAGTCATTAATCTCTCAAAAGATGCCATTAAAGCTCATGCTACCAGCAAACTGTTGAGTAACGGGTCAATCCAAACGCGCCAGTAGTGTTGCACAATTACTAAGGAAGAAACAAGTTTTTTAAAACTTTTTATTTTCTGCTCACATAATCTGGCATCATCAACGTATTCCGTGTTTATGGATACGGCACAGTCAACCTACCGGTTTTTTTCCCCTCTGCATAAAAGCTGTTCTGACGGCGGGGAAAAATAATATTTATCGAAGAAAAAAGGCGTTAAAAACTCGCTTTGCGCCTCATCAATCACGCATTTCAGATCAGTAGTGTCCATTGTATTTCTCATTTAAGAAATAAAAATATGTCCAAATGAAAGAGGGAACGTAAAGTATTTAACGAATTACATCACGAATCTCTTGAATTTATATTTGCATGTTATTATTATTGTTTTTCTTTTTTTTTTTTCGTAGCAGATGTGGGAAAATAACGTCAAAATGATGATGATAGTCGCCTTCGTTTTATTTTCAGTAAATCTTGAAATATAAACATGTCCACTTCGATCCATTTTGACATGACGTATTCAGATTCATAACTGTAAACAAAAGTAAACATTTTTCTATCTATGACTTGTTAAAATTTTTTCTATTTATTTTCAAGAAAGCGAGATTCAAGAGACAGTATGTTTGTCCTTCATACTAAGGCTTTCTTTATTTGCCATTTTGTCCTGCATATACTTTATAGCAGCGGTCGCCAAACTTTTTGACCTCACGGACCAGTTAATTCATAATTTAAATCCCGCGACCACTAATAGGATTTTTTAAGTGTTAAATATATTTATAAAAAAAAATTGTGATCAAAGAACACATAAAATGTACCTAGTTAATAAAATGAAACTATTAATAGTAACCAAGTTATGAAAGCTTTATTAATAAACCATAATAAAATAACAAAATAAACAAAAATTGTACAAACAAAACAATTAAAAGATGGTTTAAATATATCAAACTTTTAGCGTTATACATTCCTAGTGTGATGGATGTCCTGCTTACTTGAAATAAGATTATGGATATTTGGATCCAATGTTGTTACTGCAAGACGGAGAACTGCATTTATTTCAAGCCGAGATCGGTACCATGTTTTGATGACTGTGACAGATGAAAAGGCCTTTTCACATAAATAAGTTGTGGAGAATTGAATCAGAATTTTCATCGCCTGTTCACTAAGCAAAGGTATTCACTTTTTATGGAAAGCCAAAACTGAGGTCTTGATAAGGATGAATGAAATTTAAATTTGAGAGTTTCGTCGGACGATAGGTCGATGAGGCTTTCTTTTAGATGCATGCTTAACTTACTATCCTGAATGTTCGCTGCAAACGGATCTATTATCCACATATTACCATGTCTGGGATCTTCATTCTTTGGGTAATAACGAGCAAAAGATTCTGTAAGTGATTCCAAGTGCTTTTTAACTAGGGTTACCACTTGCTGGTTAACATCATTCTCCTTCATGTATTCATCAAAATTAGAAAACATTTGCAGATCGTCTTCAACCAACCGCGTTTGCCACAGTAATATTTTCTTTTGAAACGCATCCATTTTACTTCGTAGTGTGAACACGTCCTTAAGTTGTCCTTGCAAAGATATGTTTAGTTCATTTAACAGGGAAAAAATATCTGCCAGGTATGCAAGCTTTGCTAGCCATTCATTGTCGGACAAGCATTTTGCAATTTCGGATTATTTTGCTGCTGGAAAAATAATTTGACTTCTTCCCGCAAGGCGAATAGTCGGGTCAATATTTGCCCCTCGACAGCCATCTCACCTCAGCATGACGAAGAAGATGAGTATACTCGGAACCCATTTCTTCGCAAAGTGCCTCAAATATTCGAGAATTGAGTGCTTTGTGTCGAATTTCCTTTATAATTTCAATGACATTTGATAATACTTCGTGTAGTTCTGGGGACATTTTTTTCGCTGCAAGTTGTTCTCGATGTATAATGCAGTGTGTAGATAAAATGTCTGGGTGACCAATTCTTCACCTTTACAACAATTCCTGAAAGATGTCCAGTCATATTTGCGGCACCATCTGTGCAGATCCCAATACATTTTTTCCAATCAATTTCATGTTCCCGGAAATAACTATTAAGTGCTTCAAAAATCTCAGAGCTGGTTGTTCTACCCGGCAAATTAAGCGAACAAAGTAGTTCTTCATGTAACTCTCCTTCACACTCAACCTCACAAAACAAAGAAGAAGTGCTTTGTTTGTAATGTCCGTAGATTCGTCAAGTTGGATTGAATAAAATGATGAATTTTTCACCATTTTTATTATCTGATTTTCAATGTCTTCGGCCATATCTTCGATTCTGCGCTTGATAGTATTATTAGACATAGGAATTACTTTCAATTTCTGAACAGCCTGCATTCCCAAAATCTGTTCACAGGCTTTTAACATGCATGGCTTAATTAATTCTTCTCCAATCGTGTACGGCTTTTTGCATTTCGCGATCTGATTTGCTATGAGATAGGAAGCCTTTAGTAATGATTTATCTTCCATGGTCATTTTTCTTAAAGCAATAACTTGCTTTTGCATATTTTCATGCATTCTTTTAAAATATTCTAGCGGTTTTTTTGCTAAATCCGGGTGTTTTGAATTCAAGTGTCTTTCAAGTTTTGAAGGTTTTAATGCATCGTTAGATAGGCTTTCAGAACATACAACACAGAGAGGCCGTGGATCCAGCTCACTGTCAGGTTCTTCAATGAATCCAAATTTTAAGTAGTAGGAATGATATTTTCTTGATACTTTGTGTTTTTTCTTCTCTCCACCTCCCGTTCCAACGTGTTTCCTAATGGTGCCTGATGAAGACTGTGGAGGGTCTGATTTATTGATCAGTTCACGGTTAGGTGAAGTATTATAATGTTTATTATCGTTCTCATTACCTTTTGCATTACTAAAGAAATGCAAAATATTCTTTTGCTTTTTTTCACTCATTATGGGTTTAATTTATTTGAATCTAAAATAAAATAAAAAGAAATTTAGAAAAGTCAAACTCATTTTATCCCAATAAATATCAAATAAGAAAATATGTACATGGTTAAGATTTAAGATCATACCTGTTTTAAATCTATGTGTCAATATATAAAAGAAAATACACAAAAACTTCCTTAATAACCCAACTAATATATTGAATACATTTTGTATTGAACTCAATACGTCCGTAAGCCCACCTTTAATCGCTTCAACTGATATACATATGCGACAAACAGAAGACTGAAACATTAGAAGAGTGCGAAACGAGGCGAGAGTAAGACAAAACATGTGCAATGCAGCTAGAGCTATGCAGCTAGTTTTTATAACTTGTCACGTATTGTTATGAATTGAATCATGTTTTAATGCATCTTAAAACATAACTTAACATGATGAGTAAGTATATTCCACATTTTTCTGCGGACCAGCGAAATTTTCGCGGACCACTAGTGGTCCGCGGACCACCACTTTGGCAACCGCTGCTTTATAGAACTACCATTGTGGTTGAAAATTTTGGCTCATTTCTGAATTGCAGTTCTCTATACCAATAAGAACACGTCTATTTTTGTTTGAGTAAAATATTTGGGGGAGGGGGAAGACACCCATGTAATTATATGTCTTATTTGAGATTTCATCTCACTGGACCTTTTCGGTCTTTTGTTGCCGTATTTATCCTCTGTGTGAAACTCAAGACGCATCTTAAAATTTTATTTTATTGTTCAAATTTGAAAATTGATGAACGAAATGCAAAATATTTCTTTCTTCTATGAGGGACTGCAAAAGAGCATCCATGGCTTAGCCGAGATTTGAAATGACCTCACTTGATGAAAGCCACTACACTAGTGGTTCTGAAACTTTTTTTCTTTCTTATACGACTTGGCCATGACTAAAAGTCGGTGTACACTCACGATCAAATGACTAATTGCTTTATTACAAACTATTTTTTTCCACCTCATTTTGCTAATCTTCCCGCGAAAGCTCGGTTTTTCTTTTAATGTTTTATCTTCCATATTTCTTATTTCTTCGGTACGTTTTATTAAATCTTTATAAAGCTGATGTAAGGAATTAATTGTAAGTTTAGTTTTGACGTTCAGTATACTTGCTGATAATTCTGTAGCTTTGAAGATCAGTAGTAAGGTTTTAATACCCAAGCGCGATAAATAATTTACTTAAACTGTCTATATACAAAGGCTCCTGAATTTGAATCTTGGGTCATTAAATTGATTCAAATCACTCTCGTGATATGAGAGTATTGGAATTCTGTAACCTTGAAATGTTGATTCTATTGAACCTTTCTCGTATACGTGCTACATAATTAGTAGCTATCTGTACTTAAAGTGTAAGTATGTTAGCGTGTTATTAGTACAAGCATGTATATAGTTTTCCTGCGGTGAGTGAAATACGCCGAAACATCGCGATTTTCTAACACTAGAGCGGTGACCGCAGGCTTCCTAGTAATCAACCTACAGTTGTGTTTGCCCTCTATCCAGGTGGTTCTTCACCTCGGCAAATGTTTATTCAGCTTCCAGTAATGAGAAAAATAGAGGAAGAAAATGGATCAGTTTCTTAAGGATTTTAGAGGTCGCTTTAGAAGATCGGGCTTTGAATGTTGAAAATGGTATTTGTTTCGACGTGTGTATCGAATGATCCTCTGTTCGTTGTGTTGGTTCGAAATTTGTAAGGGAATTTTTGTTTAATCGCTAACTACTACCACATCTTCTTTGAAGGTTCGCAGTTCTACTTTTGGATTTTCGTAAAAGAAAGGCAACCTTCAAGACCCTCCATCTCTTAAAATGGTTCATTAACTGTGATTGTAAAACGCGACTTTAAGTAAGCAACAGCATTAGTATTTACTTGAATGCTGGAAATTACTTTGCTAAGAAATCAAACTTATCATTGCAGTATGTGACACGTATTAAATGATCTAAAACGCGAAAGTAAATAGTGCTGTTGTCCTTTGTCTAATAATTATATCTTGAATGTGATGCGTGGATATTTGTATGGAAAAAAAAATACCTCCGAAATAGAGACATAAATTCAATTTGCGAAAGAGAACTAGCCATTCTCGTGTTCCATCGTATCCACATTTCTCGTGTCTCATTTCATCAATTCCCATCACGTGCATCAGATAACTGCTCTCTCTCCGGTTTATGGCAGTCACGTCAATTTTACGCTTAGGTGTCACTTGCGCTAGAACGTACCTGCATCACCCCCTTCATTATATCACGAGCAATCGCAGGCACGTCACCTGTCACAGGGTTGCTCACATCAGAGATTTTTTTTTTAAACCCGTAATGCCATTTAGCATCTCTGAACAGGTGGTTTGTTGCCGTTTCCTAGGCATTGTTGTTGTTGATATGAAACGCCCATGTTGTTTTCATCATCGTTTTCCACGGTCCACTAGTTCATATGTCGCACGTTGAGGTTACCGTTGTGTTAAACGTACCGTCAATTGTTGTAATGACTGTCAGTGATTTTGGATTAATCTCTGTAGCTTCTCTGTTGGTTATAAAATAAGAGCAAGGTATAGAATAAGAATTCAACCATTTTGACAAATGTTTAAAATAATACTAAATGAATCAAAACAAATGTAAAAAAAATCTTTAGATGACTTTGCCTATATATTTATTAGAGTCAGTCTTTTACTTATACCTTGAGTAGTCACTGCGATAATGTGACAGGATATACAGACCTGTTTATGCAAGTTAAACTACCGTGGCATGTACGTACGAGACACTTGATCTCATAAGTAAGCTTTCCTCCTATTCCTCCATTGGGCTAAATATCCCTCGTCTTGCGTTGCCGTATCAGAATACAATAAACAAGTTTTTTTCTTCATTGAGTTGTTTCCTGTATCTCAACGGAAAAAAATGCTCGTAATTCTACATTTTGATAAAATTTCTTAAAGAATTTTCTAATTAAAAAATTGTAAAAGGTAGTTTTTGTGATAATAGCAATATTTTCTTTTTAATCAATCAAAATATTTATTTAATCTTTATTAGTCGATTTACGTCATTGTTATATTATGATAGTTGTCAAAATGAATGAAATCAAATTGTTGCCTCCGAGGCAGTCACCGTTTTGCCTACTGAGCTTAATGACCTAATACTTTCCTGGTATTGCGAGAATACTTTTTTCAAAGGCAAACAATAATTATGTTTCAATCTTGTTGGTAAAGTTTAATATTTATGTTAAATCAAAAGGGGGAATAAATACTTGCAATAAGTAACACAAAGCTGTAAAAAGTTTCCAAGAAACTTGCCATATTTTCTTTAGTTGTTTCGCACCAGGAAATATCAGGGGAATCATTTTGTTTTTGTTGTTGAGCATATTATTCAGTGCTTCCTAGTCAAATTAGCATTAGGAATGTTATTACTAAATGTGACATTTCCTCGTTAAATCGTGAACTTTTATTTTTGTACTGCATGCATCGTGATGAAGAATTATTCTTCTCTTACCAACTATTATTTTATCTAGTAAAACAGCAGGAAGTACCGCATATGCATCAATGTTTCAAAGCAAATTTTTGACATATATTTGTTCGTAAAGCGAAAGTACTTAAAACATTTTATCAGCTATCTGGTTACAAGCATCATGCTGACTTTTTGTCCAATCACTATCTATCCGTATTCTTAGTCTAGGTTCGTATGCACCTGGCGAACTTAGCGTTTAAAATAAAACGCTATGTTAATCGATTGGATTTTTTTTTCAATGTTAGGAACTATTTGAGTATTTTTACGAAAATTTTCACCGTATTGAATTGGAATTTCTCTTACTACAGTAGACGCTCGTTAATTCGAACTTTCGGTTAATTCGAACTAATCCAAAGGCCCCAAAAAACTTGTATTGGAATTAATGTTAAAAATATCTCATTAATTCGAACTAAATTTTTATCACTTCGGTTGATTCGAACTAAAAATTTGACCAAAAAATTTTCTTTTTCCTCAATTAACGGAAAATACACGCTGTATTATTATTTTGTGTGTCAAAATCACCTGTATTTTTTTATGTGTAAAGAGGCGCATGCCTGCATTCCTAGACTATTGCATTTCCGCTAAACGTTAGTAGCTATTGTCCTTATCAGTGCTTAACGAACAAAGCGATTTTCCGGTGTTTGTATCGGTTTTCTTAGAATTTCAGAAAAACCTGTCTTTACTACAGATTCTAGGGAGCTGCGTCAGTTATGCCTGCAGTGCAGACAAGTTAATGGGATCTATTTTTTCTTTCTCAGTGTGTGATGTAAAGTGTAAAAATGCAGGATGTCTACGCGTGGAAAGTACAAAACCCTAATTTTGGAGACAAAGGTAGAAATTTTAAAGAGAGAATGGCGAATGTAAAACAAAGTTAGCAGCTGACTATGGAATTAATAAAAATAAAATCTTGTAAACTTATTAAAAACAACGAGTCAATTTTAGATTCATGGGAAAAATCAAAATTTGCTAGAGGAAGGAAACGCATGAGAAATGCATCCCAAGAAGATCTAGAAAAAGCTCTACTGCTACTGTTCAAGGATGTTAGATCTCGAAATTTTCCGATAAATGGACCCCTAGTGCTGACGAAGGCTGATGAATTGGCAAGTCGATTGGGTATTGAAGATTTTAAATGCAGTGATGGATGGCTTTCTCGATTTAAGTCAAGGCACAATATTTCTTATCAAACTGTATGTGGCCAAAGCTCTAATGTAAACGAAGACGTATGCACTAATTTCGGTAGGAAACTGCCACGGCTTTTCTCTACTTACCTGCCGAAAGATATTTTTAATGCGGCCATAATGGACAAAGCCATAATGGACTCTATTAAAACTCTTAAAGCATTTATTCAGATGGAACCTTCCTCTGAAAATGAATTGAAATGTTTACTTCAAATCGAGAAGCTGGCTGAACAATGTAGGCATCATAAACAAAACCAAACATCCACTTTACAGTTTTTTCCCAAAGTGTAATTCGTATTTTTAATTAAAGTTTACTTTCTACTGCATATCTTCTGCTTCATTTTATGATTAAGGCAAGTCTGTATTGCTTTTTAATATGTTAATTTTCGATAACATAGTATAATATATTTTCTGGGGTTCTACATACTAGGAGATTTTTCTTCTTCAGTGATACTTTTAAGTTATATATTTTCTCTTAACATCGGATAATTCGAACTTTTTCCGAGAACCTTTGAGTTCGAATTAACGAGCATCCACTGTATTACTGTTTGAAAATATCCCTGTAACAAGAAATGACCACATTAACTTTTCTCAGAAATTACCTTAATTACATTGCGTTTGCATACCTGATGGATCAAACCCGGGGGGGAAAAATTCGCCATCTTATTTAGACTTTTTGTGTTAAATTTTTTTTAGCTAGTATAATTTAAACAATTCTCTCAATGTGGAAGCCAGAAAATTTTCATAGTGCAAACTGCATTTTTTTAGTTCTTGATCACGTTTTTGTCTGTTTCTTTATAAAGCATATCATTCTATGATATGCTTTATAAAGAAATCGTATCTGAGTTTTTAACGCACAAAAAGTTACAAAATTTGGAAGAGGAGGGATGGTTTCTAACTAAGATTTTACCTTCTCGTTGTATAGCAGATTAAAAATTTCAGCGCATCACCTGGACCAATTCTAAAATTTTTTGTTTCAGCGTTTGTTCATGATCTATGGTATAAGTTAGTTTTTACTATGTCTCTCTGCGCAAAATATGGCAAATTTTCATAGCATACACCAAAACAGATGGTTTCTCTTGCCCTTTAAACTTATTTCAAAAATCGTGCTTAGCCATCTGGTGCCATCTGCCACGCGCCAGGCGTCCTAGGGGCAGGTGATGTTTCTTTGAGGGGAGCACCATTCACTTCCTTCGTTACCCTCGAGCACCGACCCCCTCTTTGTCGATTTATTTATTTCCAACGTCTTCAAGAAAGACGAAGAAGCTTAGAGGCACGCGTCGCACCTGGTTAGCTGTTCCTTCTCGGGCCTGTTTCTAGCCTCCAATTGGAGTGCAGGTGGGACGTTTTGGTCACGTGAGTTTGACCGACACCGGTTTTCGTTCACCCACCAGCCCTTAGGTCGATTTCGCCGAATTTGCTGCCAGCGGTTGGACGTGCGGTTTTTTTGTAGTTCACCTGTTGTTTCGTTGCTAGCGTGCTTGTTCTCTATCTATGGTGGTGTTTTCATCGAGGAATATGCGTTGTACACAAAGTAAGCATTGACTTTTAATTTCTGTTTAGCTTTTTCTTTCTTTTTTTTTTTTTGGTATTCTGATACTTTGTATTTGCACCGTGCCGCAACTACAGATTTTTGGCCTTGACGTAAATTTAAAAAAAGACCTCGCCAGTCATTTCGTTAAACTTTTAAGAAAAAAATAGTTTCAGAATTTTTTTAAATTGCATGAATAGCCTGAATTTTGAATTAGATTACGCATTTATTTCTAAAATTTCCATTTATCTTAGTTCAAAGTTGTGTTATTTATTTTTCAACATATCCGAGGGCAATGGAAATTAAATTAGAATCTTTACAAATCCTTAATTAATGATGTTCATTTCAGTAATTGTAATTTTGTAAAGTTTTAATTAAGAATTTATAATTTACAAACTTGATCACTGCCTGTTATGAGGAAAAACGATGATAAATTTTACATGTCTTTAAATATTTAGTATATATTTATGATAGGTTATGAAAGAAGTCATTCATCTCCTTTATGTTCTTTACTAATCAAAGTTTAATGTGTGTATTTATTATTGTGAATTTCAAAATGCCTGAAACAAGTAAAGTAAAATGAAAAAATTATAAAATTGAGATTGTTAAACCCTTGCAACTAATAATCGAATAGAACCGTCAGGATTCTCTTAAAATATCCTAAAAAATAATACGTTATCAGTAATAATCATTTTATTTTTCCATTTAAATCTAAAAGTTTAAATGGAAAAATAAAATTTAGTGTTTTATTTATTTATTTTAAAATCGATGTGGGAGGTAAATTTGCAACATTCTAGCTTCGAATGTAATAGTCCGTTTGTTTATTTATTACCTATTATTTTATTGATGACATTAAATATTTTTCCGCCCTAGCAAGCGACATTGTTTATGCATGTAATACATAAAAACAGTGATTAAGTAAATCTCTCTTTTGAGAAAATTAAGCTTAATTTAACGAAAAACAAAATGCAAATTGAGATACCTCTACGCCTTGGATTGTATGAGATGAAATAACATTAAACTGGAAATTGCTAGAATTTTTATAATGGGCTCATATATATTTGTGTACATCAGTGTAGAAAATGGACATCATTTACTGAATGTAGATCTCTACATTTCAATTATAATTATAAAATACTCTGAACTCTTAACTACGGTAAGGCATCCGTGTATTATAAGAGAAAAAGGTTTGAGATGAGATACAAAGTGACTGTAAGATTGCGAGTATGGGTTTGTAAACAAAGGAATATACAGGACTTTTTCCTGGAGGAGGGGGAGAGAGAACGGGGGAATAAGTTTTATTGTGATTTTAATTAAAGCCTTCTTAAATCACTATATTGTGAATAATTTATATTTTGTAAAATACTGGATTATCAATGTTTTCCAGTGCAATAATGGTATGTATAATCAGGAGTTTCAAGTTTAATATTCCTTCGTGATAACCTTGATCACTTTTTTTCCTAATCCCAACGTGTGTGTCATAACTGAATAACTTTATAATAAAATAGCGTAATTATTTGTCTTGAAAGAACCTGCTTCTCATTGATATCTTTTCTCTTTCCATTTGTGTACACATCACCGGTGTCATTTTACCTCCCGCCAAGGTCCAAAATCAGCCTGCTCTACTTGATATCTTTTCTTGGACCAATCCTTCTTTCTCCGCAGGTGGCAATCCGCACAGGATGCACGCTGCTCCTAAATCATCTACCTGCCTTATCATCAGAGAAACGTTTTCTTTTTCTCCAGATAAAGCCATGTTCGCATTGTTCCTCCCCGCCTCGAAAAATTCTTGGAATGTGGCTTTTTTTCTTTCCTCGCGATCTCGTTTCTCAGTCGAAATTTCTGCTGAAGGGACAACTCGGATATTGCTGAGTTGACTTATGTGCTGCGGTACTAACGAATCTTGGAAAAGAAGAAAATATAGGACTTTTTGTGACAGAGATTTCCGTACCGTATGGGGATATTTGGACGATCTAAGCTGAGCGCACCCCGTAAAGGTATGCTTTTTCATCCGACATGAGTAATGATAATAGATTACACTTTAGTTCTCAGTCTGTATGAGTTCAGTTAAAAATTTAGTCATCTGTAGAACCCTAAATTTTCTACCTTTCAATCGGAAAGCATTTTTTTTTTTACATTAAAGCCTGGAATTTCATTAGGGTCCAATTGTTCGTATGATCAGATTACGCGAGATCAACAAAATTTAAAATACTTAAACAAAAAAATTTCGAATTTTTTTTAATAGCTTAATATGACCGATGATGTAAATAGTAATTTTTTTTTTCTTCCTGTTAAACAGACTTTTGTACAGAGACTAGATTTTTTGCTCTTATGAATTTTCTCTGAAAAAATTACAAAAAACCTTGATTCATAAATTGCGTAACATTTATTTAGCCTTATTTGTATTCTGTTAGTACTACATGCTGAATTCCTTGAATTTATAGACATGAATATATTTTATTTAATATTTAATGTAATTGTATTCATTGAATAAATTTATTTATTAATATTATTTATAAAATTTATAGCAATCACTATAGAGCAGTTCATTTACTTACCATTTACCTTTGACTTTTATATTCTAGACCGAATTCTACTAACGCATGACCAATTTAATTTGTAATTAAAAAAAAAAAAAGTGTTAGTGTTTTTTAAAAATGCCAGAGGTGGCAGCATGGAATTTATTTAGCTTGCTTCGTGCATTTTATTAGACTATAAAAATTAATGCACCCGTTTTATGATATCATAGGTTTCCCCCCTCGTCGATTTCGCCTGTAATATCAGCCCGATATGAATGAATATCGTAAGGGGTCGACCTGTGATGCCGATTACGTCAGAGACGTTTCATCCTAGCGTACAAGTTCAATCTTTGCGAGGAGAGGGAAAAGGTTTCCCATTCATGCCACCAGGTCTGGGGCGAATCGTCGCCGAGACCTGCATTCCAAGTGCCTGACTCATCGTTTTGTGTGCTGCTTTGCCTCACTACCTGAGGTTATTGTGTCCGACCAAAGAAGGAATCGGTAGAGGTATAGGAGGGTTTTTTCCTCTCTATGCCGTGTGTCAGTTATCTGCTGTTGCAGCGTGTTTACTAGTTGTTGCCTCCGAAGTATTTTCACTAATCTCCATTTCTGACGTATGTGCATCCATCACTGTAGCTGCGTAATGTCACCTCACTTAACTTTCAACAGCTGGTTTCCCCATCTTTTTGTCTGTACAGTTTTGATTGATGATTTTAAAGAAGCAAAAAATATTAAACTGAGACGAAAGCAATATTGTAAACCACGTTTTACTCGAAGCTTTATTTGTTGTTAAAACAATGTATAGGGTTATCAATAAAACGTATCTAAGTAAACATTATACGAACTAGTGTGTGATTCGTTACTATATTTAAATATGAAAGATTCCAGCAGTGGTATGTTCTCTGGACTTCAATTAAGTGTTGTAGAAATTTTATCGTGTATTTTGAATATTCAATTTATTCATTTCTGGTATCTGTCTTAGACATTTGCAAACTTGCAACATTCAAATAATTTATGCAAATCGAACTCTTATATGATTGATATAGAAATCGAGAAATAAATTCATATATCTGGGTTGCTTTCCAGTGCAAAAAAAAAATTTTTTTTCTAGGCAGAGATTATCAGAATAGAGATTTAGAATGTGTGTTAACTGTTAATCAAGGTTCCGAAGGTTTTGATTTATGACCTGGATTGAATTCCTGGTGACTGTGAGTTTAGGTCAGAGTCTAGCTTCGTGTAACGGCGCTGAAGTTATGTAAAATTTTTATTGAGAAAACCGTACGTGTCGATGAATAAATTTGAAATTTTCTTTTAAAGTTTTTTACTCATTCTCCTTTGGGCAAATTATTTTACTAAACCATTTTTTCCTTTTCTCAATGCACCCATGATCAAAACAGAATAAGTATCTTAGAAATTTGAAGACATGCACACTTCCAAATATGATTCAGTGGGCCAAGGTTAAAGACAAATACTCCGTCAGGACAATATGGAGTACTGCATTTCATTCAAGCACATGTGCTTTTTTCAATATGAAGTTTCTTAATTATAAAATTTCCCTCAATGTTTAGTGTACATTTCACAGATAAATGAATTCAATAGTATACTAATTAATCCTTTAATATTATAATAATTAACATCTTCGTGGTAAATAACAAAAGACGAATGTCTCACAAGTGCGTCCGCATTAGGGGGGAAATAATTCTGTGTTTGCTGTGCAAGGGGTGTTAAGGCTAAGATGAGTTATCAAACCAGGCAAGTTTGAAAAATCAAGGGTACAGAAAGTTAAGTCTTATTCCACTCCTAAATATTTTTATTCATCAGGGAAAATTTGGGATATGTGAAACAAAACACAAACATGTTAGTATTAAAAGTGTTATGTCCCAATCAAGGACTTAACACTCTTTACTCAACAAAAATAAAATTGAAAAAATTTACTTAAAAAATATTAAAATTAAACTTGAAAAAACTGATTTTACAAAAGCCCCCCCTTTCCCCCCCCTTTTTTTTCAATCCCGTTTTCGCAAAACTACGATTTTGGACTTGACACACTTTACAATGCAAATACGGAATTACTAATACTCCACACCCCCCCCCCATTCTTAGCCCGTTCCCCATGTACACAATTAGATAAGTAACTGACAGTCAGGTAATGGCTAAAGTTTAAAGAAAACTTAAGTATTTTAAATAAAAATTATTAAATTATGGTTACTGGCAATTAGGGGAAGGGTATTGAAGTTAACGTTTGTCGCCTTGTAAAAGTTACCATTTTAATAATTTAGCATTCATCCCTCACGACTAAAGCCGTAAATTAAAAGGCATAGAAATAAAATCTTCATATTTTTCTTTTCGTTATCTCCTAATGATTCTTTTAGTGTGATACATCCTGGAAATGACATTAGGTAGATTAGTAACAACATAGAATTGTTCTAGAGACAGTAAAACGATTTTACAATTTAAATATATGCTAAATGGTTCGTGTCAGAAAAATAATAAAATTCTTACCGCGAAAACACATGGCCATACATTAATTTCCGCGGTTAATGGTTGAGAGAAATGAAATTATCACTGAACCTATCTTTCCATTAGAAAGAAATTTTGCCGAGGGTTGTGCATATTTCTCCTTTTTTTTTTCACCCCCTTAGTCTCACTTCTCTTACTGCTGAGTATGGAACAGCTTTAATCTGTCAAGAGAAGGAAGCTGCCTTTCCTAATTGCTCGTGGGCGTCATTTTAATTGGTGTCAATTAAAGCAAAATGGTCTGAATGCGCTTTGATAGTCAAGTTGGCCATGAGTTCTACAGGAAAGGGGTTAATGAACAGAGGATTTGCTGGGTACACTTAAGTTCTTTACAAGACTTAAAAAGGAAGAGCTTTCATGCTGACGTTAGGACGCGAAGTTAGATTAAGGAAAGTCATAAAACGAATAGGTATCACTAATCAGTGGTGATATGCTATTTAGAAGGGAAAGGAGTTGGAAACCCTTTTCGCCTGCCGCACAATTGTTTAGTAGTATATCCCGACGAAGAGGAAGTTGTGCATTGTATAAAAAAAAATACTGCCCTTTTTAAAACTTAAAATATTCTCTGTATCAATTAGTTTCAATCTCATGCTGATAGAGGATTCATACGCTCATTACAATATTAACAAAATCATTTTGTCTCATTTTTATATTCTTCAATCTTCAGAGCCGTAATTTAGCACGAGCAAAGATGTTCTTAATTCGTATCATTTCTAATTTGTATTTAGTGCTATTTTTTTATAACGTAGGATTACGTTCCTCAACATAATCCTACGTGAAGGTCCTCCGGAAAGAAAAAAAAATTCAGAGTCCGTCCGGCGTCGCGAGTTATAATTTTGGCAGCGCACCAAACCCAGTAGCAGTCAACAGTTAAACAGAAAAGTACCAAAATGCTTTTTAAAAAGGGGGGGGGAGCAGGGCCGCCCAGAGACTTTACGGGGCCTGGGAAAACTTCTGTTGGGGGCCCCAAGACTATTTTTCAGAAGACTATTTTGTAGTAAGAGAAATCTGATTAATCAATAATTTTTTTTTATTATTTATTTATTTATTTTTATTTTTTTTTGGGGGGGGGGCTTTTTTCAGGAGATTATTTTAAATTTTGAAGTACGGTACAAGTTTCAGAATTTTCTATCGGAGGAAATCTAATGAATACATTTTTTGGGGCCCCTCCGGCAGTTCGGGGCCTGGGGCAAAGTGCCCCAGCCCCCCCCCCCCTGGGTGGCCCTGAGGGTAAGCAACGATAAGTAATCCTACGGTTTAATAACCCGCGGCAGTTTCGTTAGAAGAGAATACTTGAAAAAAAAATTATTACCTGAAATTTTTAATACCTGAAAAAAAATTATATAAAGATCCTATGGTTTTGATGTTCCTATGGTTTAAAATAAAATGGGTGAAATCGCCCTTCCCTCAAAAGACTTAATCGAAAGATACTTTCAAGGTGAGGGAAGTAATTCGCGAGAAATTCTTTCTGAAGAAAATTTTGCATTTATTATTTGTTTTGCTCCGTTTCTTGGTGTGGGGATAACCCGTCAGCAGCCATCCCCATATGTTCTTTGCACTTATCTAATCTGTCTGTTTGACTGTATCTAGCACCAATTGCGGCACCCTCTGTAGTGTTGTCTTGATTTATGGCATCGCGGGTGTTCCCACATTTGCCTCCCTCAAGAAACATTTGCATCTTGCATGGCAGAACGTGCCCTGTGCAAAGCTCATGTTGCGTTGGACGTTGCTCTTGAAGTCTAATTAATCACTCGTGTGAAGAAAAAATAACTTGTATACACACACACACTCTCCGGCCCGAGTTGATTGCCCGCTTTATGGAACCATCTGAATCATACAAAATTTTTTCCCTCTTCGAATGCGAAAGTTATTTTGGAGTGGAGGTGATTTATGGAGTAGTCTATGCCCTTTTTTTTTATCTCGGTTTTTTTTCATCTATTTTTTAGTTACATGAAAAATATGTAAGTTTGTCAGAAACATACATTTTAAAATACTTTTCCTGCAAGAACTTAGACCTACAAGGGTGGTGAGGAATTACATTTCTTTTGTAATTATAATGTTTTATCATAATAGTTTGACGAATGACTATACAATAGCTATTTACTTATTTAAAAAAGCTGTATTAAAAAAAAGAGTTGAATTTAATATTTTAAAGATTCTGCTGGATGAATAAATGAAATTTTTGAAAAAATTAAAAACCTAATGTTTCTTATTCGCCGGCATCTCTCTATCCACCCTCCTTCAATGGTTATTCTTTAAACGTAGTGTTATAAGCAGTCCATTAAAAGCTGTTAAAAATTTGATTTTTGTTAAAGTTTGTAATAATGCGCTCTATTTGCAAACAGTTTTCGACCTAAAATCCCATCTCCCTGTATTTTGCTTTGTCAGCGTTTATGTGCGAGCCTGAAAAATAATGAACGAACTCCATGTGTTGTTACCTTATCGTATCAGTTCCGTATTTCCTTTCCTTCGGCTGGGGATAGTATATAAAGTAATATCTTTCCATCCATATAAATGGATTGGCCCTCTACGTTGCCGTCTGGCACATTTTTTTCCCACCTGCTTTTCTGGTAACTGAAGCGTGCCGGTCATTGATAGACGGCCCTATCGGGTGTTTCTTTGAAACTCGTTGGGTGTGTTTATAGGAGACCCCTGCGGTTTGAACAAGGAGCTGAATTACCGCTCTCTTTTGACGCACCGCTAGGATTTTTGGTTCCTGCTTATTAGTGAAGAATAGCCAAAGATGCCTTTCTATGTATATATGAAGATTGAATGAAGTGTGCTTTTAATTCGTCATAATTGTCTATGTTACGCCCCTACAAGACCGCAAAATCCGGGCTGAAATTTTGATGAGGGAGGATTGATTAGAATTGATTAGTTAGTTATAGCGCATGTAGAAGTTATTGTTCTTTTCTCATTAGCCAAGGAAAATGTTTTCTGTTTCCTGGGAGCAGTATTGTATCAGAAGTAATACTGTTTCTTGTATTGCGCGGATTTTTGTAGTCTGATGGTGGCATTATATTGATTATGAAAGTATCTTGCTTGCTTTTAAAACGTAGCATCCGAAATTGTATTTCGCATGTTATGGGGTGTAAGTAAAATAAAATTGTCTTACAACACTAGCTATTCAGAAATTAACAAAGGAAACCTCAATGGTTGGAATATAAAATAGGATGTTTTAACTAATTAAAATAATAGTTATGTGAAAAATCTTACTGAAACAACGGCGAATGCATAGTAATATTAAAATGTTCGTTGTTGGCTAATTTTTCTCCCTGTCTAGTTATAACTATTGCAATTTCAATTAAGATTTATGTAACGAAGTCTATACTTCTGGTATGGTGTTTGTTTCTTAATTATAATAATTGTTTTGCTATGTAATGCATTTGTGAAGTATTCCTCGGCAGTATAGACCTTCTTTTAGCCCATTTCACGCATTTTCCTCTTTCGCATTTTAATTCCCAATCTTATATGGCTGCACCCAAAATTTTACTCCACTGGGTCTGTGGGGGCGCTCGTTACCACCGGGTATCCCTTTGATCTTGGGTGTTTACAGTCAGTTTTCTTTTTTCTGCTGGGGGGCCCTGACTTTCATTTTTTCCATCTTTTCTCGTCGACGTTCCGTGAGGGGATGCTGATCCTTTGCTCTGAGGAGGAAGCGGGAGGGAAAGAAGGTCTCTGATTTCAGCTCGCTTCCGTGGGGCTGGAGCTCTGCTGCGGCGCCGTTCTGCTCGGATAACTGGTGTTTCTTCGCACTTAGCATGCATGACCATGGAGGTGAGTGTGGAAGGGGCTGGAATATTTTTGTGCCGTGAATTCTGTCTGTTTCAGTACAAAGAATTTATGAGTTCGGGTTCATGCAGATATTTCAAATTGATTTTTCCTATGCAGTTCATCGTAGATTACGACCGTGAGCGAATAAAACGAAACCAACCAACCATCTAATTTACTCAGTTATTTCAGTTTGTACGTGTAGAGTTGAAAATGACTATTGATTTAAAGTTGTTACTTTATCTAAACTGTTTACTTAAAAGGGGCTGATAATACACGTGGCAGTTTGTTCAGCAATTAAACAGTTTGTTTCCTGTGTTATTTCTAACAAGTTTGAGATGTATCCCACTGTTAGAATGGAAACATCTAATCTTAATCTATGTATTTTACGTTTATAAATAAGTTGAAAAATTTTGTCTTTGTATGAATACTGTTTAAAGTTTCTTATTAATTAAAAATGCATTTAATTGTTATCTCCCGCAGTGAATGTGCTGGGCTGACTGTATACGCTTAATTTTGTGGCCTTTGTCTGTTGAAACTGGTATAACATTTTTGGAAGTAAAGTAACCTACAGAAAAAGTAAATGTGTAATACGAATTCGGATTTTCGTTAGCCGTATAATTAAAGTTATTCTTTGTATCTCATAGTAAGTGACTAATCCATTGACTGCTCACTAACTCCGTGGACTAGATAAAAGTATCTTGTGTATTGTTCAGTGAACTGGTGTGCATATATTACTTGGTGTGCATATATTACTTATACTATGAAAAGTCTAGCTGCCGCTCTTTTAATCATCGAACCCGTTAATTATTATTTACCCGTGTCATTATTACACTACCAGATATCGTTTGAAGATTCTTCTGAGCATATTGTTATTATTGATTTCTCGTATTGATGAATCGCATATGTTAATAGTTAGCTATATTACTATGTTTTCTTTTGTGAGAAAAAATAGACCACTTCTACTCGTAAAATCTTTTTTTTTTTGCTTATATGAGAGCAGAAAAAATTATGAGATTTATGTGTAATATATGTACATTAAAATTAAAATATACAACTTTGATTCCAGAAGTATATCAAACTCCTGGATGTACCTGTGTACCATGCCAGTTTTCATTGGCATAATTCTTAAAAGCAGCGTGCATCATACCCAAAACATTCCGGAAAATATATCGGTCCGTAATAATCAAAGAAGGTTAATATTTAAATGGCGGTTGGGCATGGGCGTAGCGTGTTTCTTTTTTTTTTGAAGAGGGGGGGGGGCACGAATCGAATTCAGTTAGGGCCCTCCTCAGCGCAATGATTACCGGACGGTCCTTAAAATATAAATTTTATGATTTTTTTAAATTAAATAACAATAGAATTGATGTTTAGTAGTATTCAAAAGTTATACAATAAGAAAAATAAATATTATATAAATAAAAGGAGAAAAAAATAGCATCGAATTTTTGTTATGGATCATGCCATTGTTAAAACCTAATCAGAATGTTCAATTTCACAGTTTGAAAAGGCGGAAAAAAATCAAACTTTCTTAAATATTTTCTACAATTTTCTGATTTTAACTAAACTTCTATTAGCATTTTAATTTATATCAAGTTATCGGGGGGGGGGGGGGGGAGAAAGTCTCTAAAGGGACTTGTATTTGAAGTCTATTGACTATACTGATTTTGATCGCGATATTTGTCGTGGGGAAAAAAGGTGATTGCCAGTTTTTAAAACTATTAACGCCAGTGGTAATATATGGAAATGAATGTCCTGTTTTCTACACAAATTGAGAAGGCATTAGTGCAAAGTGAGTGAGTGCCCTTGGTGTTCCAGAAATAGCATCTTACATCCCTCTTGTTTGTTTGTGGAATCCCCTTCGTGTATGCGTGTGCCCGACGCGATGTCAACGTGATTCATAACCGGAAATCGAGTGGCAGAAACTTTTTTCCTACTTCTCTTGATATTTTCTGCCTGTGTCCCGCGGGAGAAAAAGCTCGTGTCGGTATGCAACACGTGCAGTTCACGTGCCCCAAAAATAGTAGGGCCCCTCCTCTGTCAGTTATTTCTGGCGCTCAGTCAGTAGGATGTGTGGAGGTGGAGGGGTGGAAGAGACCCACTATATCCATTTAATCTGGCTGGAGATAATTGTTAGGTTTGTCTGATTCACAAAGATTGTTGTTGAGATATAATCAGCGGAGAAATTACAAATATTATCACTGATCCATGCTCTCTGGTGGTTGTTTAGTGTCTGGTTTAGAAGCGGCGAATTCATAATCTGTGTTCTTCGTACTACGTATATGGCGCTTGGAGTTTTTCGACTTGGGGGCGCTTCAGTATCGAGTCGAACTGTTAAGTTGTGAGTGTCCAGTTGTCACCATTTGTAGTTGAATTATTTAGAAACGAATATGTATAGTATTAAAAAAAAAAAAAAAGTGTGTGTTTGCAGGCTGAATATAGGTGTATTTGAAATTAGAAAGTCTTTAATAAAGATTGTGAATTGTGTACTTTTTTTTTGTTTAATAAGGCTATGCAGAATCCTTTTGGTGTTATACTTTTCTGAAATGATAGCTGTTTAATTCCAGTGAGCCATAGAAAAGTACAGGTAAAATACTGCTCAAATGACCAAAAATAATGCAAATTCGATAATTTTGAAACGGTTGTGGAAATGTAAAATTGTGCGAAGCAACAAAATCTATTTTCGTCTGGCTGTTGCTTTTGGTAGCAATAGTTATTAAAAATTGCACGAGAGAAATCTTTAATGAGGTTAAATATTCAGCTCTAACGTTGTAATATCGGGGTCTAGTCAAAATTATTTTTTCCCCCGCTGGGTTTTTTCTTTTCAGGGTTGATATTAAATGTTATCTAATTTTTTTTATTATTATTATTGCACATTAGAGTATATTGAATTTATACCGATCTTCCATCTCAATGTTCCGATATGCCTATTTACCTGATGTCTAATTACTTAAGGTAAACTTTGAAGCTCTTTAGGCAATATGAGGAAATTCATGCTCTTAGGTAATAAATGCATTTTCATTAAATATTGTAATTTCTAAAAATGCTTATTTGATGCTTTATATACGGAAGCTAGAAGTTAACGCTAGTATTTCTGTCATTAATATGTGGTTTTTTCATTTTAAGCTTGCTACCTTCATGGTTTATTTATGTTACTGCATCATGTCCTATTTATTTTAAAATAAAATTTTCTCTTACGTTTTTCATTTGTTTTCTCCATAAAATTTTGAAGACAATCGTCTTCTTTTTTCATAAAATTTTTTTGTCTCCATAAAGTTCCGAAAAGGTCTGGTAGTTTTTATTGTTACTAGCTCTAGAAGAGATTTTTCTAGGCTGTTTAAGAACCTTTTATGATAGTGCAGACCATCATAATGCGTTTTTCATTTAATATGATCTAACAGGAAACTCGCCCGTAATTAGTAATTTGAATTTCAGGAAGTAAAGACTTGGGTAATAACAGTATCTGTCAATCACGGCTATGTGTTCAAAAATGAACGTTCACTTCTCTCCCGACCGTAAGAACCAATTCTTCCGAGAATGGGTGCTTGTTTTCGCGTATCCCAGACACTGGCATCCGTTCCGTAGTACGTGCTGTTTCCTTGCTAGGCTACTATTCGGTCTCTAATAATAGTGTCAGAATTCTGTTATTGGGCTCTAGAGATTTTGTGTGATGAAAACCATTGTGCACGGATTGTTAAGAGATGCTTGTTTTTCCGTGATGGGTAAAAACTTCTCAGTTTTCCGTAAGAAATCTGCAGTTAATTTCCTCTTGTTCAAGGATGTTTTTACGCAGCCATATAATTTTTCTTTAATTATCAAGATTTGTAAAGCAATTTAGCATGCGTCATACTTGATTATAGTTTACCACCCAATCTGAGGGAATAAAAGTTATGACAAATATTTCCCCCTGAGCTGAAAAAGTTTTCGACGCTTATTTGAATATGTTTAACTATTTATTTCTTTTATGAATACGTATTCAAACTAATTAAATTAATTATTTATATTCTTGGATAAAAAGAGCAAAAGACACAATTTCATTTAAAGCTATCTTTCTTGAAAAATATGATTATTCACCTATATTTTTGTTTTATCTTAGTTCCATTTGTGTAATATTTTAAACCATTTGCGTACGCACTCTTGTATTACTAAAATTTGTTTTAAAAGGGAAGAGTGAAAAAATGCCTTTTAATGGAAGAAATCGAGATATGCACCCACTTTAATATCTCTCCCAGAAAGGATTCGAAGTAATGGAAATATTTATAAGTAGGGAAAAAATACTCATTTTAGTGTTGTAATTTCTTGCATGAAATATTTCTCCGTTTTAAATGATAGCTCTTATTTCTCGAAATATATTTTTAGAATCCAATCAAGCACTATTTTCAAATTTTATTAGAAAGCTTGGCAAAATTGTCCTGCTTTAGAAGTTCCGATGAATAGCTATCAAAAGAACAACATACAGAAAATAACTCTTTCGTTAACTTTTTTTTTAAAACTGTTGTTTAATTTTTTTAAACCCAGATTGTCAGTTCTCTCTTTTCTTTGCGCAGCGTGCCATTTTCGCGTAAAGGACGTCTTAGTGCTCAGATTCATTCAAAACAGTGCGCTATGCTCGAATTCAGGTGTTGTTTAAATAAGAGTTCCTTTTATTGGAACGCACACACCTGTGTCCTTCAAAACGTTTTTTATTTTATTTTTTTCGTCTGCGGAATAGCCTCAAATTCGAGTGCGTGAAGCGATGCCCCTCTCGAGCTGAAGTATCGGGTATTGTTTGCGCATGAGAATATTGCAATTCTTTCGAATTGCCGTTTTCAGTATCAGTTCGCCGAATATTTTCAATAACCAAGACAGTTTTAGAAATGGCGAATAATGCATCCATTTGGTCCAGTTCCCTGTCGGGCCTTTTTTAAATGTAGTTTTTTTTTTTTTTAATGTAAATTACCAACCTGCTTGTACCATAAGCTAACCTACTTTTCGTTTTATTTATTTATATTCATTGCGCTAACTATTTTGAAATTTTCGTGTTTATGGTAACAAACGAGTTTGCTAAGCCTGGCTTTAGTTTAATTTTTTTTAAATTTAATTTATTATTTTTTAATATTCTTGTAGCGTGACATTTCTTTGTCAAATTCTGATGAGGAAATAAGATGCGCAAAATTTTCAGAACAGATTTTATCTAAAACGATGAAGGTTTCATTGATTGAATGTAAAAATTATAACCCTTTTGAGTTCCTCTCCAGATTATCAAATTCAGGTGATATAATTTATAAATGACACGGTAACTTGTTTGAATATGGAAATACTTCCACTTTTTTTGAAACTGAGTAGTATTGTAAGTATCTTGTGTGTTAAATGATTTGGGGCTTGTCTTAATAATCTGAAGCTTGTTATTAAATCGATAAAAATTATCTTAATGATACTCTAAAGGCAGGAAATGGCTACTGAGCGAGTTGTGAATTCAATTATCGAAGGACGGAGTGCTGTTCGATATTTTTTCAAACATGTTACGAAAATATCGCGTAATTCAGAAAAGCTCGCCATAGGATTGTGCCCATAACCTATCGTATATGGTATTTGACCAGTTCAGAAGGTGCAAAATTATATTTGGAGTAGAATTACGTTACGTTGAGCTTTAAGTCATGCATAATTTGCCTTATCCTTCTATTGCATTGTAACAGACTCCTGATCTCTTAAACTAACCCAAGTTAATTCGTAAGACTCGACAGCCGTAACATAATTAATAACAACATAATATATCAATCGTTCGTCGGCTTTATGTAGAACAGTGCCGTCGTGTTTGCATGCAGTAGGTGAAAATGTGTATTCGTTTTCAGCGCAGAATCGTTTAATTTTAACCTTCCCTCGGTTAGGCATCTCGAAATCTCAGATGTGGAATTTATTGTTCAGAATTTATGACCGGAGTTAAGATTCCACCTATTATTACTCTGGGAATACCTAAGGAGCTTGTACACATTTTGATTCGCCCTACTTGGTATAGCCTATTTTATTTTCCTCCCTGTGCGATAGAGGATAAAATTGGAGAAATTTCAATGCTTTTAACACGCGATTCGGGTTTTCCGGTGCTGTTTTAAACACGTCAGAACTAAAAGAATGCCTTCTGGATGGGGAATTAGGTCAGTTTAGATGATTTTTGTACTTTCATAAATTAAGGGCAATGTAAAATAACGTTTTAGGGGCATATCGGCTGTATATAAATTTACACTGCGTGTTGCTGTACTGAGATTTTCTTTAGATCTGCTGAAATCACTAGAGAAGTATCGTTCACACTGATAGCTAGAATATTGCTCCTGGACATAAGTGTAAACTACAAATGTGATGTTAAATTTCCCGGGGACGTCGTGGAAATTTCATGTTCCCTAGAAAAACTTCCACGACAGTAACCATCCCGTTTGACTCATACTAAGTAAAATATAGCAAACACCCACCCTTCATATGCCATAGCATTTCCTTCGGATTATTTTTTATTTTATTTTAATTTATAAAGAGTAAAATATAGGAACTCGTGCAGATTTACATGGGAATACTTTGTTTTGCTTGTGTATTGAGAGATATACACTAACAGCATTTGAAATGTACAATAGTGAGTGCGTTCGGCACAAAGCTATTTTCACAGACCTATTGTGGAAGAATAAAGAGAAAAAAAAAATAAGAAAAAAACTCCAGTGATTTA